>WUQG02412835.1:0-16055 GCA_011317285.2 Androctonus mauritanicus | reverse complement strand
AATTTGTCTTTTGTTTAAATAATTAAATAGAAAAATATTAAACATATTATTATAATTAATAATCATTATTATAACATAAAAATTAATAAAGCATATTAACTTAAATAAAATAATTTCTTTAGTCCAACGCATTATGCAAATTATTTCGTCCGTTCCACCACCCACCTCCAACACGTTCTCCTCCCTCGCAGCGGCCAACCATCGTCCTCTCTCCGGCAAGTAAAAGTTTCTTTTTAACAAAATTATTTCTATATTCCTTACATCATCTTTCTTACTATCTGCTCTTACTTCACTGCCACTTATAACATTTGCTCCACAACTCTTAAAGTGTCTACATTCTCCACATTGCTTATGTGGAACCTCAAGCTGATATGTGTCAGGTTACTAGCCTTAAATCATGGTCATGGCTGTGGCTAAGGATGGGTAATGAGACTTAAAGACATAACTGATTCAGAGACCATAATTCAATATATATATATATATATAAACATGTTTAATATTGAGAGATTTCTTTATATTCATTACATACAATTGCAATGGGAAGATAAATACCTTGTTTTTCCTCTATGAAGAGAATATGTGTTAACACAAAGTCACAGTTCTGTTGAAGGATTAATTCATTGACTTCTTCATGGTCCCTTGGAAAGTCACAATACATACACGGTACTGATGGACTTATTCTTCAGTGGTGAAGAATCTTCTTTCCCAATATTGGAATTTCACAATCCATTGAGTTACTGCCACCAGTTGCTACCTCTCTCATTAGTGCTATGATTAGCTGCTCCCTCAGAGTTGTTAGACCCAGTTGCTGCTACTTTCATCAGTGTTTTGGCCAGCTGCCTTTCTACCTTAATTTTTTATCAAGTTTAATTTATATTATCTGTCATAGTAATAGATAATATAATTTAATGAATGATAGCTACAGCCAAAAGCTCTTTTGCCATGTAGAATAGAGTTTAAAGTTCTAATTATGATAGTATTTTATTAATTATATAAACAATTTCTAATACATGATGATCACAAATGGCAAAACACTGGTATAAATCAGAAAACAAAACAATTAAAACAATAGTAGATAATAATTTGCTTTATATTATAGGATGATAAAAATTTTGCAATTAATTAACCCTTTCACTACCTTTTTTTTATTAAGTCTTATTAATATGCAGAAAAATGAAAAATTGCAAAATCTTACTTAATTTTCATTAAAATTTTTTGAAATTTTTGGGATTTATGATGTTTTTTGTTATCATTCTAAAGATATAAAAGTATTTTTCAAGTTTTATTTCTTTCACAACTTTTCATTTTATGAGATTGGAGAAAACAATTTTTTTATATGAAATCTTAGCCGTCTTATTGTTTGTTAAAAACTCCTGTTCTTTAGCAATAATCTTGTTATATATACAGTTCCTTAACAGGAAAAAGAATTGAAGAACACAAAACAGACATAAGAATAGGTAAGCTAAATACTGCCTTGGCAGTTAAAGCCTATGAAGAGAATGTCAATATTTATTGGGATGATACCAAAGCAATAAGGTATATCATGAACAACAAAGGTAGCAACACTGCTGAAGCCTTAGAAGTAGAAAAATAAAAATGAATCTAATTAACAACAACAATCCCAAAAAAACCTTCTGATGTCATGGCACTAATGCACGAAAGCTAATATGTAGATGCTATCACATGAAGATGAAAAGATCATGTATATATGACAAAAAACTTTTTTCTGCCATTCTTTATACAAGTGTCATATTCTAGTGTTTTTATATGAGAGTTATATTTGTTTTAATAATCTATAATAATTTATGAAAAGCTTTTTAAAAAATGAAATCAGTTCTGAAAAATTTTAAAAACTATGTGCGTTCTAAGAGCTATATTCTGTTCTAGAAAGTTTGTTAAAAAGAATATGTTTACTGATGAGGATCCCAAAGGAAGGCCGAAAATGTTTTCAAAAATAAAATTTTTTTGTGTTAAGGAACTATATATATAAAACAAGATCTTAGCCATCTAATGAAATGTTTGATATTTTCTGATAGCCACAAGTCTTATGAATAAAATAAGACAAGAATGAAGAAAATCAGATAATATTTTAAAAAATTATTGATAAAAAAACTAAGTATTATGCAAATTTTAATTAAGTTTATTAATTAATTAGTTGAAAAGTGACAAAAATTAATTAAAATATTGTCATTTTTTTAATAAAATTGGTTTATTGATATGTTTTTTTTTCATTTCAAAAATTTTTATTTATTTTTTTTATAAATTTTCAAACTTATGATCAAAAACATGACATATATGAAAATTGTCCACAATCGTACATAAACAGCTATAACATTTTCTACCCCACTCAAATTGGCCTTAAGATACTTTGTTGACACAATACACCCAATACCACATGTAGTGCAGTAAAATAAGCTTGGTTGCTGTTTCTTACAAAACAACTTGCTGACATAAAATAATAAAAGTGCCTCACTCTCTTCTGTAGCCTGGGGTTGTTTATATTAAGATTTTCTCATACTTTACTAAATTATCTATAAAAGTAAAGCAGTAAATGAACAAATAAGTAAAAATATTCTATGTTTTAACAGAATTAACCAAAATTTTTGCATTATAGGCAAAGTTTTCAATTTTATGAATTTTATAGCTCCTCATAATAAATTCCATGTTTTACTTAAAATTTCAAAAATAAATTTATCTCCAAAATTAAAATAAGTTTACTAAAATATGCTAGAATAGAAAGCAGAATCAATAAAATTTGATGAAAAATAGCCTAAATTCTATGAATACAATCCATTCACATTTCCTATCTTTAGAACAGAATTTAAAAAGAAATTTTGCCAATCAGAAAATTTAAGACCATCATCAGAGGCATGTAAAAATAAATAAATGCAAAAACCTGCTCCATAATAGCTCCACTGCATAACTCAGGATTGAATTTTATTTATATTGCTTTTTATCATTTTTTTCCACCATTTTGTGTCTAATCATGTCAACAGCAGCAAATGGGTTAAACACAATAAAATATAATTTATATGGTGGAGAAAAAATAATTTATATAATTTAAACTTATAAAAATTAATAAATTAATTTAATTTTAAATTATATTTTAAGTTTTATAGTAACAAACAAAATTTATTACAGGATGCATGTTAACATTATTTTTTTTAACAACAGCTACTCCTACTCCAATCCTTGGAGTCAACATATTACTTACAAAACACCATTTTTCTTCGCAAGGATCATATCTTTCAACTGATTTATGATGTGTTACTCCTTCTGAATCACCCACAGCATATAATAAACCATCCAAAACACCAAACATTATTTTTTTTGAAGTTACATACAAAGAATAGTAAAATATCTAGTCATTTTTCAGTTCTTTAAGAAATTTGTAATTTTGTTATATCATTCAAACATAATATTTATAATTAGTTCCTTTAACACATTTCTAAAATGAATTTGCAAGATAGGGATCTAATCGGCATTATGAGATGATTACACCATAAATGACAACCTCAGAATCTCTTTCAAAGGGACAAAGAATAAGAAAAACTCACAATATAAATGATGGTGTATATCTGGGGAGCACTGTACTTTATTATTATTATTATTATTATTATTATTATTATTCAGGCTGATTGATTTTTATATATTACTTAATAATAAATGCATACTAATCTTGTTTCAGTGCTACATCCAGTAATAATATTCCTTTAATGAGAATTGTTCAAAGTGTAAAACATACAAAACGCAAAGGATCTAAGATTCTGAAAGAAGGTTGGATGGTACATTATACTAATAAAGAGAACACAGTAAGTTGATTAAAAGAAATTTCCTCTTTTAAGCTCATAACGTAAAGATGAATGCATTATTTAGAATTAATTAAATAAAATGTAATAAAATGTAAGTTATAATTGTATAAATAATGAAATATCATATATACTTGTGTATAAGCCAAGGTTTTTTCTTAGAAAAAAATTTCTAAAGTGGGGTTCAGTTTATACACAGGTCTTTCTACTTCTTTTATGTGGTAAGCCTGGTGATTAAGTTGTGATTGCCTCTTTCCACTCAAATAGAGTACTAAGTGAGCCATAATGGGACAGAATGAAATGCAAAATAAAGGACAATAAAGAAACTGATCTAGCCCAACCTGTGTGAGTACTTATCTCTCTAGTGCATTCATTCAGATCACAATAATTGCATCCTTTAATGAACTTAACAAAAAAATCCCTCCCTCTTTCCCCACATTTTTCCTTACTTGACCATTTCCTCTTTTTTCCCCTTTCTCTTCTTCCCCCTTTTTATCTCCTTCCCTTTTACAGCTGAAAGGACAGGTTGAGCCAAAACTAACCATTCTGATTTCTTCATTACCACTGGAAAGAAAGCGTTGTAGTGGACATATCACTGACACACCCCAACCACCAGGAAAACCCAATGATTGAAGGCCACTGGGAAGAAAAAACCAATAACTGAAGTACACTGGATGAGACAGTTTGCCTAGTAATAGCCTAAGAGACAAAAGGAAACAAGGTCTTCTACCTTGTTTCCTTTGTCTCTTAAAGGAAACAAGGTGGAATTTTTAAAGGAAATAAACTATAATATCAATCTCACAAGATAACTTGCAGAAACATAGCCAAAACTACAATGATAGAATAGCCAAGAAACATCAGTTACATCCATAGAAACTGATAGAGAATTGCCAAAATCATTTTCACCAAATAATAAGACTATTAATTTTCATACTTCATAGCCTAAGAAAAATCAAAAACACAGTCTAATCTTACCAAAATACCAATAAAGAGAAATGAGTGAACTATAAGGGAAGAGTGGTTGTTACAGGCAATATGTGGTCTGAGAGTTGTACGAGAGACAAAACACACAATATAGAAACTCCAAACACTGATCATCTAATTCTGACTGCTATGGCCATAGCAGAGAGAATGAGTGGAAAAGAACAAAGCAAACTGTAAGTAACCTCAGTTTGCCCACAGGAAGAAAACAGCAAAACAGGAAATAAACAAATAGAAACAATCAGTTCTCAGACCCAAGAAACGTATAACTGTTTACGTAAAGGAGGGAGTGCTAAATAATACTGTTTGCTGGACTGCACTTTATTGAAAATTCAGTGAAGCATGTTTTAGTGAGATTTGTCATCTGTTGGTCTTTAAATAGCATATGTAGTGGTACTGGCCAAGGTATCAATTGTTTGTGGAAATATATTATCAGCTTTCTCTGCAATGAATCAATGAGGCTCCAGTCATAAACAACATGTTTCATGTATTGTCATTCCCACTATTACAGTTAGATTACAGTTAGGGAGATGTAATAATCTTAAATCTATTCAATTAAAAATTTAATTTTCCAATTTTCCATGTTGGGTTAAAAAACTGTTAATCTGCAATGAAAGACCACAAAATTTACATTTAAACAACTGTTAAAAGTTGGAAAGAATTTATGGGTAATTTCACCTTTATTATTTATCTGTCTCCCATCTGTTTGATCAGTTGGCCATTGAATGAAATGCAATATCTCACCTGCAGTATAAAATAGTAGTGATACCCAACATGCCTGGCTGCATTCTTTCCCAAGGGAGACTATAAACTCTATTAGCAGAAACACAAACCTCTTACTTCATTATTTGCTGCCCTGTCTGCAGAGGAATTCCATAACATATGTGACTGGAAGGATATTGTAAGAGATGTCTTTGTTTAAATACACTGCACGTACCAATATATCAGCCAGCTCATTCTCAAGGCAAGAAGAGTGTCTCTTCACCCAGCAAAAGGCTGTCCTGTAAAGGGTTACACAATTTTGAAATTGCATGGAAACATTAATGGCTAGTTTTGTTTTAACCTTAGGATATCAGATATAGTCTAACACAACCATCAAATCTATACAAATAGTCATGTCATGTAAGTTTTCTGCTTCTATATATTTCAATGTCTGCCAGACTACAAACAGTTTGGCCTGAACTATAGTACAGTTAGCATTAACTTTAAAATCCAAACACTGTAGAACCTCCCTACCTCAGATAACACAATGTGCCAACCCTACGCCATCGTCAGATTTGGAACCATCTGTGTAAATGCAACATTTATCGCTGTCTTTGTAAGATATTATGTAATCAATGTTATGTTGAGATGGATGAAGGAGTAATCAGAATTCAGCTGGAGCTTCTACCTGAAAGATTTTTCTGCAACTATTAGCCTGCCCAAATTGAGCATAAAGTACAACTCAGATTTTTTTCCTTTAACAGAAGATTTAACAGAATCTTACCTGACAACAGAATAGCCGAATCTTACCTGACAACAGAATGGCTGATTTGTATTAAGATTATTAATGGTAACCCTTCATAATCCTAATACAAATGCATCGTTGAAATTTCAAAAAAGTTCTCTGATTTTAACCATAGTGACACAGGTCAGAAAAAAATCAATTTTTTTTGGCTGGAGAAATTGAAGTAATAAGCAAAACCATAACTTACTGAATATCACCTGAAGAACAGGAAAGAAATTTTGCAGTAATTCATTTACTACAATATCATGTAAAATTTTATCTTACCCCAAAGTGATAGTGTGTGTCACGCTGCCAACTCCAATCTGCATCTATATACCATAATCAGGTAGGCGACACTGCACTGCACGATATGATACAACACAAAAGTTCTTGGCAATCAATCAAGAATCTTACCTAAGATTCATATTTGTATGAAAAACTATATTTATTTTTCATTATTATTAATTAAAAATGTTTTAATCCATTTGCTAGTAATCGGATATATGCCTATTATGTTTAACTAAAGTAGATTAAAATAATGAAAAAAATAATAATTATTTAAAATCTGTACTGAAAAATAACTGAAGTCTTGTCGAAAAAATTCATCATAAGCAAAATCAAAACTTCGAAATCACATACTTAACATCTAGAAATCATGTTTCGCACATCATCCTAATGCAAAAGATTTAAGATTCTTAAGGTGTATGAAATCATCATTAGGATGATCCACTCATTTTAAAATGCAATCAAAGATTTGAATATGATAACTCAACTCAACTATAGGGAAAAATGAAACTTTGAATGGTCTCTTGGGAGCCATATGACATAGACTTATTATTCTAATGGAATTTTTACTATAATAATTTAATATGAAATGTTTTCAGGAAAGAAAACAGTTATTCACTAATAACAATAAAAAAGAAAATATTTTTATGTAAATTACTACTTGTTAACTTGATATTTTCTGAAACTACATCATCCTAATGATAGTGTCATACACTGACATAAATCTCGCTTTGGAGTAAAGTAAAACTTTATTTTACCGGAAGTGATTAAGTGCATTGTGCCACTGACTTCAATCTGCATTTATGTAAGTGCATCAGATTGGCAATGCCGCACTGCCTGATGCACTGCAATGCAGAAATTCTAAACAATAGTCCAAGAATCTTATGTAGGCATGCTGTGCTGGATGATCTTGTATTAAAGTAAAATTTTACTTTTTAAATTGATATACTGGTATCTGTATTACTATAATTTATTTTATATGTATATATTTGAAGTTTCAATAAAATATTTATTTTGGCAAATGGCATTAATATATTGTTAACTAAAAATCAAAGATCATGTAATTTCAAATCGGTTTCAAATTTTTATCGTATTTTAAGTACTAAAGTCAAGTAGGCTTATACATGGGTTTTGCATTTTTACCGATTTTCAAACTCTGAAGTCGGAGTCAGCTTACATATATGGTATATTTCACTATATGTTGTATAATGAAATATATTGGTATTCAGAGAAGGTGCATTACTCCTTAAAATTGTAAGTATTGTCCAAGTAATCTAAATATATGGCAATATTTCTTACAAATTGCATCTGATAATATTGACATGCATAGGTGGTGATGTAATATTGCATCAGCTGTTACTTTTAATATATAAGTAGGCCTGCAATGAGTTGCAGCTATTCTTTGTTAGTGTCAGGATGGCAATTATATACTGTTAATGACGCAAAGAAAAAGCGATACTGTTACTTTACATGAAAGATTTTTTATCTGTCATATTGCTTATAGAATGTATTTTCTGCTGATAAGATGCAGATAAGTCTTTATAGCAAGACTGGACTGCATTTTGAAGTGCTTATGATTTAACAACATAAAGTTTCTTTGAGCTGAAAAAAGAATGGGAAGAGCATACAGAAACAGTAGAAAATGCAGAAATAGTCAGAATACACCTCTTCCAAAATGATTTGCAGTCTTTCATCCTGATAATTTCCATTTGATATAACTGTTATAATAACTGTATATAAAACTGTTTTGATTATGAATCCATTTTATTAATTTTTTATAGTGACATGATATTTGAAATTTAATTTTTGCATGGATTAATAAAACAGTTTATTAATTGATTTCTATAGTTTTTTTATTTATATATAACCAAATATATTAAAAACTCTTTAAACTAATTCAATTAAGCTTTTTTCATTTTTTGAAAAAAGCTTAGTTGAATTAGTATAAAGAGCATGTCAAATGGGCTCCCAAGCAGTGGAAGTCAGTTATTTTCTTCAATGAGAAGAAATTCAATCTCCATGATTGAACTTCCTTGAATGGAAATAATTTATTATAAATATAAGTAATTACTATCAGATTTATGGTTACTATAATGAAATTTTCTATGAGCCAAATGATGATGGGATTTGATCTACTCTGCATTTTGTATTGCAGAATAGATCATCTGCAGTTTATAACTATTGTTTAAATGTCAATGGATATCTGGTTATATTGGAAAGCAAATTGCTGCCAACCATTAGAGAACATTTCAACTGACCAAATAATTGCATTTTTCAGAAAAATTTTGCTTCTTGTCATGGAAAAAAGTGTAAAATAGGTACTTCTGTAGTTATTTTAGCTTCATTTCTGCATTAGAGATTTGACAATTATATGCTAATTAATATTTGTTATAGATGAAAAATGGTTTGAAGAATGGTCCATTACAACTCTTGACTGGCCAGTGAACACTGGATCTGAATCCTATAGAAAACTGTTAGCATTATGTAGAATTTGCAGTTGCCAGAAAGAAACCAAAGATCCTTTGTGAAATTCAGGAAGCCATAATTTATATTTGAAACTATAGACTATCAATTAACTATATTCAGAACCTGTCATGTCTTGACAGTGTGCTACTGTCAACAGGGCCAGAGGCAGTTCAACTAAATATTGGGCCAAATGAATAAAGTTGAAACAAATTCTCATGAGCAAAAGTATAAAGTAAAAGCACTTAATTTCAGTAAAAGATAGAAGTAAAAACATTTCTTTCAGTTTGTATCAATAAAGTTTATCTTTTTTTGGTAGCAAATCCTTCAGTTTGTGAACAAATGCTTGCTTAGACTATATATATATATATTAAACAAGGGGAGACTGATTGTTCTGGTCAGCTAGAGAATTTTTTTTAATTAGTCCATTAAAATTTAATAAAAATTTTTAAGTTTTTAATATATTTGCTTGTATATAAATAAAAACTATAGAAATCAGTTAATCCATGCAAAAATTAAGTTTCAAATATCATGCCAATATAAAAATATTAATAAAATGGGCTATGGATTCATAGGCATAAGTTTTGTAAATTATAATCAATAATTGATATCAATATTTCTAAAAAATATTGATTATTGATATTATTCAATATTATAATATTATAAGGTAGCAATTTGAAGAACATGTGGCCATTAATCCCTATGCATGGCCACTCAATATTGAATTAATGCTATATGATATTTGTTTGAAAAATATCAATATTTAAATATTGCTATCAAAAATTTTAATGAATAATTTTAAATAAATAAATAATTCTAAAGTATTAATAATTTATTACACACAGAAAAGTAATAATAAAAGACTATAAGAGGGTGTGCACACATGCGGTTTTTTGACCAGTTAGCCGTGATGGTTTTTAAACCGTTTTTATTTATCACATACATTACAGTCTGCATAGGCACATGGGCAGTTGTTTTTCCGCGGCGGTTTTAAAAATGCAACATGCTCTATTTTGTAGGCAGCGCGGTTGCCACCTTGAAGAATAGAACTTATAGGAACGAGTTTAAACATGCACACGAGTGGTTAAACATCTGCAGTCTGTTGCTTCGTTTCTTCTTTGTTTATTTCTAAAATAATAAAATGGCGGACTATTTTGATAGCGCGAAATTAATTATAGAAGTAGACAAAAGACCTGCTCTATTTAATATGAAATATTACCAGAATATAGTGATAAAAATTTAAAAGAAAAACTTTGGAATGAAGTTTGTGAGTGTGTTATATTGGAATGGAGTTCTCTCGAAAAGGAAGAAGAGAAAAAGGTAAAAAAAATAGAATACAATCATTAATTTATTTCTGTTCATTTATACAGAAAACTTACAATCATAATAGATAATAATGCGAATTATTATAAAATTTTTAATATATTTTAATTATGTTTTATTTGCATTATTCAGCTAAAAATTTCCATTCCATCCAATAAACAAACAGACACGTCACGAATGAGCAGATAAGATTATATTAAATCTTATCATATTGCCAAGATACACAATCAATTGGGGAGACAAAATACTTAGTTTAAATATTCTCTCATATTTTTCCCTTTAACATTGCTTCTTGTTCCTATTGCTTCAATATCATCAAGAGACCATTCATAAAATATATCTTCGAATTGTATTCCATCTCTTTTCCATACGAAGTTATGAAGTATACAACAAGTTTTTATTATGTCATCACAAAAATCAGGATTTACATCAATAGCACAATGCAAAATTTGCCACTTGTTACAGAGTAATCCAAATGTACATTCCACCATTCTTCGTGCTTGTGTCAATCTGTAATTAAATATGCGTTCTGAAATATCTAAACCATGGTGAGGGTATGGACGTAAGACGTGTTCTGATAAAGCAAATGCTTCATCGCCTACAATCACAAAAGGCATACATACCCCATTTTCATCCTGGGGCAATCATCTAGGTTCTAGAATATCTAATTGATTTTGGTCTAATTTTTTAAAAATACTTGTCTGCTTAAAGATATATGAATCACTAGATGTTCCATAAGCTCCTACGTCAATGAAAACAAAGTTATAATCTGCATTAACCATAGCCATAAGTACAATAGAAAAATAGGATTTATAGTTAAAAAACATAGATCCGCTGTTGTCAGGTTTGCAAATTCTAATATGCATACCATCTATGGTGTCTATGCAGTTTGGAAAATTAGTTCTTTCGTAAAATTCATTCGCAATGTGTAACCAGTCTTCTTTCTTTTTTTCAGGCATAAATTTAGGACATGGCCTTATCCATATTATTTCACAAGTTGCTTGTACAATTTTTCGAATAGTTGTTATGCCCAGTAGATATTTGTAATGTAATGTAATGAATGGAAGCTGTTTGCAGTTGCCAAATACCTATAAAAAAGTAATAATTTAATCGTTTTTATATTCACTTATATTAAAATTTTTCTGACATTTTTTCTAGGAAAGGATGTTCAAAAAAAGTGGAAAAACATGCGTGATAGTTTCAGAAAAAAACTTAATATGCAAAAGAATACAACGTCTGGACAGGGGAGACAAAAAAGAAGAAAATATGTCTACTTTGAGCAATTGCTATTCCTTCTTCCCACTATTCATGAAAGAAAAACATTCGGAAACTACAGCCCACCACAAGAAAATAATGCTGAAGATGATGGAGACCAAGACTATACACCAGAAATAACAGAACAGCAGTAACGGGTCTCTGAAGGTTCCAGGATTGAAAAACCTAATAAAAAAACATGTAGGCCTAATACTATTTCCTATGAAGAAGAACTCCTTCAAATTTTGAAAGAAAGCAGAAGAGAAGAAATTGACAAAGATAAAACCTTTCTTCTCTCATTATTGCCATCTTTCAAAAAATTCTCGCCCCAACAGAAATTGACTTTTTTGCAAGTAATACAACGGATCATGTTTCAATGTAATAATGAAAGCACTGCAATCTCACATCAAGTCAACCAGCAGTTTCAGATGAACCCCTATTCTTTCCCAAGTCATTCATTTACTTATACCACAGCCTGTCAACAAATGCACCCACAAACTCATCAGACAGTTCATCACCCTGCACAAAACTCATTTGGATTGTCAGAAAAAACTGTACTCTCACAAATTCCAACTCACTCAATAGGAAAATACTTCCCCTCTTATGAACCTGATATTGACAGCAATGAATGCAGTACTCCAATTTTGAGTATTAAATCATCTACTAGAAGTTCTCCAGCTTCTATGTAATTTATCTTTCAGTAAATTTGAAGTTAATAAAATTTTTTTAAATTTAACATTATTTTTCCTTAATTTTATTATACTTTAATTAGTTATTCAAAATTAAATCATCATCCTAACACAGGAGATATTGTAGCCTTCCACTTTATCCTATCAGTAATGAAAAAGGAAAGAACATTACTTGCCCTTGTAGTACTTTATAAATTCTATTCCCTGTCTATACTCTAGTATCTACACTTCTTGGATTATAGAAATCAACACTCTATTTTCTAACATTTTATTAATTAATAAAGTTTTTCACTTTAAAAATGTAAACAAGTTCAATTTGTAAAAGTAGGCCTAAATCTAAATGAAAATTTAGTGGCACCGACATGTAAATCATAGAGTAAAAATTTATGTATTAATTAAAATTAAAAACTAATCAATCATTAATTTTAAAAATGTTTTTGAACTAGATGAACTGATAACTTGGAAAAACTAATGTGCTATTTTGTATCTAAATATTTTTTTTTACCTTAGTGTAATAGCTAATCTTTCCTCAGGTGGAACAGCCATTCTCATATTTGTGTTTGCGTATGTGATATCAGGACATATAATATATAACAATTCATTAAATGAATTCTTGGACATTCGAAAATATCCAAAAAATTTTTCTGAGTACAAGCACAAATCACTGAACAAATTGTAAAATTGTCCTTTTAACTGCCTTTGGCTTGTTAATGGATGAATCCACAATTTATTTCTATGCTTTTTCCTTCGTGTAATAATTCATCCTACTGTTAATAATAATCGTAATAATAACGTACATACAGTAGCCTTCTCAACAAAATCCATTTTGATTGTAAAAAGGTGATGGCAGAATAGCCGCTCGTGTGCACACTGCAAATTGTAAGCAGTCAAGCAGCTGCTGGCGGCAAAATAACAGCTCTGTCGAAAAACCGCCCGTGTGCGCTTACCCTTATTCATGTAATTTTCCTTTCTTTTTTCATATTTCCAAATTCAGAAATATAGTGCAAGAAATTATTCAAATGTTATTGCAAATCTAAAATAATAATACTGCATTAGCTCAAATATATCAAAAAGTTTATTAAAAAAACAGTAAAAATAGGAATAATTTTATATTCAAATTTCTAAAGTAAGTCATTTATAAGATAACATTCGTTAATAGAAATTATTTTAAAATACAGTGCTTATACTTAAAGTTTTGTATAAATTTATGATGCATTTTCTACAGGACTATTTTGAATTTTCCATTTATTATGAAATATAATTTTATGTTGTGAGTGACATTTATTAAAATAATTTTTTGTTTTTTCAACAAATTATTAAAAAAATATAATATTTTATAGAAAATAACACACAGAAACTTCATATTACAAGTTAGCTGTAGATTGTTGTTAATTAAATATCAAAGTATGTTTCAATAATTTTCCATATTTCATATTTTTTCCTTTATCTAATAAGCAATATTATATATTTTATTAATAACTGTACTGTTATCTATAAAAAATACAATATAATGATGAACCTCTTTATAAGAAATCACTATGCCCTACATTAATTTTCAATACTTCTGATCAAGCTTATGTAATATTCAATAGCTTTAGTCAATTAGCAAATATTCCATGATTGTTCTATACTCATTGAGACATCAAATTTGTTTCTAACTATAAAAATATATCCCTTAAGTTACAAACAGGACTGCATTTACCATAAGGCATATTAGGCACAAGCTGGGGCCTCGCTCTCTATTGAGCCACATTTTAAAACCTAAAAATTTATTGATGAAATTAGGCAATTTTTAATAATAATAAAGGAAGAAAATTCAATTAAAAATACGTACAAATTTATAGACAGTGGGTTATGATCTGCTTTTCTGAATGTAGAACATACAATTTTAAAAATATTTTTTATGATGCCTATTTTAAATGCAAGTACTGCTCATTTTCAGGATTGAAATGAATAAAAAATTATTTAAGAAGCATCTTGCATTAAAATAAAACAAGAACTTGTTATTATTATTCATTGAATCAAATGTAATGGATTCAATTAATTATGATTACATAATAGATACATTTGTTCAAAACCAAAACCAGAAAAAAGTTTTAGTTATTTTTTTAATTTAAATTTGAACTATTTTTTGTTTATATTATTTTTCCTTAATACAGTGATACTAACATAACATTGTATCACTGTATTAAGGATCAATGTTGTGTTATTTTTATTTTATTTAAATGAATTATTATGGAAATGTTGACTTTTATTTTCAATAAACTTAAAAAAAAAATACACATATGAATTTGATTAACTGAATTAGATTTTCTTTTGGGGCCTCATAATGATTTGCACCTAGACCCTCCAAAAGTATAAATGTTGCCCTGGTTATGAAGATAATTCATTCATAAATTTTGATAGTAACTCAAAAACATATAGACCAAAACAACTGCGTATATTGTATTGTATAACATATATCATAATTGGACCAATTAGAAAACAGTTTTCTTGGTGTAAGCTCTGCCATCTTATTATTGTTGTAATATATTTTTTCCTTTATAATCTGTGAAAATGTCTGTCGTTTAATATTTAAATTTGAAAAAATATATATTGATCTTAACAAAAAATTATCTAACTTTTTTTTCAGATAGATTTTTAATAACAACTTTTTTCCTTGTTTTAATAATGAAAATTACTAAATGGCCATCTTATTATGACTTAAAGCAGTACATTAACATAAGCATTCTTAAAGTTGAAACATAATACACAATAAACTGTAACTATTTAAAATTGAATACCATGATTAATAGATTCTGTTATCAAAAAATTTTTCAGAGATATAAAACTGAGATATAAAATATGTACAGGTAGTTCTCAGCTTACAATATTCCGATCTTACAGTTGCATTTACAATATTCCAAATTTGGCTATTTTCATAGCATATTAGCTAGAAATACTTTTTTTGTTTTATTAAAAATGTAGCAAAGCAATCACTTATCTTGGAGATCCAGGTTCAATTCTAGACAATTAACCATCTTAAAGGATTCAGTACTCCATTATCTATTAATATTACTAAAATTATTATCATGATGAGTCATTTTCAACTTATGATAGGATTATGAAAACATAACCCATCATAAATCGAGGACTACCTGTATTTAGAAGTATCTATATATAGGTTGTTCGGAAAGTAATTTTGTTTTTTTTTCCCATGAGTGGCATTAGTTGTATTTTTAACCCACCATTTTCATTCTAAGCCATATTGTCATTATACATTTTGATAACTGATATTTCAAGATTTATTTATAAAAAAAACTTTTTTGATTGTGTGCAACTGATTTTTTTTGGTGTAGTATCAAAAATAGAAAACAAAAGGGAGCATTTTCAGTATATTTTGCTTTTTTTTATTACCAAAAAGGCAAAAATGCTATTCAAGCAAGAAAAAAGTTATGTGAAGTATATGGAGATATGTTAACAAAATGCCAGTGCCAAAACTGGTTTGCAAAATTTCATTCTGACAATTTCGAAATTAAAGATGCACCACATTCTGAAATGCCAGTTGAAGCTGCTGAAGACAAAATAAAGGCATTGGTTGAAGCAAATTGCTGAATAGAAACACAAGAAATTGATATGAAATTGAATTTGTCAAATTTGACCATTCATGATCATATGAAATGACTTGGTTTCATTTCAAAGCTTGATATTTGGGTTCTACACATTCTCAAAGAAAAGCGATTGCTCCATTGCATTGACCTCTGTGATTTGCTGCTCAAATGTCAA
>WUQG02412825.1:0-16057 GCA_011317285.2 Androctonus mauritanicus | reverse complement strand
ACTAATCAAGAGCTATTACAGAAATAAGTTTCGTTCCAATCCGTTTTCCGGCCCTCGCGCCCTCTCCTTGTGAGTTCCATACCTTCAGTTTATCAGGAAAAGTCTAGTTTGGGCCTGACACATTAATTAAAACAAACCTAATATGTAATCATTAAGCATTAGAGCATTAATAATAATCATAAAATATATGCGCATATGATGATGATGATGATGATGAAATTAGGAGAAAAGTCTTGAATCTCTGTGTTATAGGTTTATATGCAATGATTAGTATATTTTTATTTTTAGTCAGGGAATCTATGTATGTACAGATCTACATAAGTCAGGGACTACTTAAATAAATTAATTTGTTAATGTAAACCTACAATAATTCATCTGATGCAAATTCAAAATTTATTCAAACAAATTGTTTTGAAAAATGTTTTTTAATTTCATATATAAAATGTTAAACATAAATAAATTGTCACATAGTGTTTGTTATATATGAAATCTATAGGTTAACCTACAATAATATAGAAAGTTATTAAATTTTATGACAACATAGATAAATAATCAAATATTTTATTATTTCAACTTTTTATTTTATTCTTTTGCAATTATATCTATTTAATATAATATTGATATCATTTAATTTATTCTAAAGATATGCTTAAATTAAATTGGCTTAATAAAATTTTTGATGGGATGTTTAAAAATAATTCTTTTTTATAGAATAATTTTATTTATATTTTATGTAGTCAATGTCCTGATTTTTATAAGACTATTGTTCGTGTTCAAAGAAGTGTTACTTTTAATCAAGTAAAAGGAATTTTTGGATTTGGAGATAGTGACTGTATTGGAAAAATAAGTTTTCCTGCAATTCAAGCAGCTCCTTCTTTTTCTTCTTCATTTCCATTTATTTTTAAAGGAAGAAAAGATATTAATTGTCTTATTCCATGTGCAATTGATCAGGTTAGTATATTTTATAATATATATTATCAGAAGTTACACTGGAATATCTGTGATTTATATAAATTTGATTTCATATTAAAATTGGCATCCAAAAATATTTAAACATCCACATAATAATTTAATAATATAAGAAGAGTTAGCAGCTTATGATATGCATGGTATAAGATGGCATGCACTCAGATTTTATATGGGATAGATGCACAGAGTATTCAAAAAAGTTAGAATTTCAGTTTTCTAGGGACTATCTGCTGCATGTTTGATATCAAAGTGGACTTTACAAATTTGGAATTGCAGAAGTGTTGATTGATGTGATGATGAAGTAAGAGAAGAGAGAGAGAGAGCGGCATATCATGACTGTTGATGTTTTGCCTATCCTGATGGACATCAATTGATAGTATTATTTCTTCCAAATTTATCTTGGACCAATAATAATAATGTATAGTCAATTGCATCAAACTGTGTTTCATATTTTTATATAGATTTCTGTGCATATCAAATTTCCCAAACTGTTTTATAAAAATTGCCATACATATGCCAAGTCACTGATTTAAAAGAAATATGTATCTTAAAGATAAAAATTTAATTTAAAAATTAATATAAAAGAATTATTTTTATATCAAATGTAATTTCAAATGCATGTATTAAAAATTAAAATTTCAGTGCATGCATTCATTCATTTTTTTGTTTCATTCCAAGCATTGAAAATATTCAAATTCAATACTTGGAATGAAACAATATAGTAATAAAATCATTCATATCTGTATTATATTTTAACAAAATAATAATGGAAATGAAATCTTCCATTACTATTTTTCTATAAAAAGGTTATTATTTTGAAAAATATTTTTTATTAAACAAACTGCTAGCTGCCAATTTAATTGGCAGTCAAATACTCACAAAGCTGCTCTAGCCAATTAGATCAATCTATACTTATATAGCTGTATTGAGATAGCCTATACAACTGCTTATTTTTTTTCATGTTACTATACTTGAATATGTATACCAATAGATACACTCCTTAGAAAAACTTCAGGATTTTCCTATTTTAGCTACATAATTTTCTGAGAGACTTACATCACTTCAGGCCATTGAGTGAAGGTGGTGTTTTCAGGGAATGATTGAAGGCCAACTATCCATACAAGTTATCTGATACACTCTCCTATATGCTATAGATATCACTAGAAGTTGTTGCTACTTTGGCAAATGCTGCAGGGGTTAGAAATTGGAATTTTTTTGACTTTGTTTACATAGGCAGAATTATGACAACATATCACATGACAATATCTAGAATGATTTTTTTTTTTTTTTTCGGTTTATTGATTTATGTATTATTTTAGTTTTAATATCTATTTTAAGTATTTTTATGATTTATAGGTAATTTTCTTTTTGAGATATAAAGTTAATAGTCACACAGCTAAATCATGTAATTTTATCCATTTGATTTATTGAATTGAAGATGTTGCAGGGCCAAAGGGAGCCAAAATATTGCTATAAAATTTTTATGGTACATTTATATAAATTCAGCTGATATGTTCGTTCTATGAATTTATCAATTTCATTGCATTGCATTCTAAGTTTTAACAAAAAATTATTTATTAATTTATTTTGCTAATTTTTAATAAAAAAAAAATAATGACTTTTTGACAGTTTTTGTGGCCCTGTAGAAAATGTAATCAGGTAGATAGATTATGTAATTTCATAATATTTTTATCAAAGGGTTTTAATGATATATAATACTTGCAGTATGATGAAAAAATGAATTTGATATAAATTATAAAGTTAGGAATAATTAGTACTAATACTAGTCACACCTGAAGTCTAGACAATTCCACTTCTACTATGCCATTAAATAGATTTATATTTATGAAGCATTTTTACTTTTAATAAGCATGCATAAATTTGTATGCAACCACAGAGTAAAGATTTTAGATTTTATAATGATAGCTTTAATTAATTATTAAAAAATAATACAATTGGTATTGAATACAGCATTATAAAAAGATATTTTTAAATATTCCAGAATTCTTGAAATTTTATGCATGCATGCTAATAATTTTTTGGTCATTCAGAATATATTACATCTTACTGATGATAAAGTAATATTCCTAAAATAGAGATTGAAATGATTTTATAATAATTTTGTTTACAATATTAGAATGTTGCCATTGTATTAGAAAAAAAATCAAAAATTGAAATTTTGATATCAAATAAAGTTACATATAATGCATATAGAACAAGGTTAGATAAACCAATCTCATATTTGTTTGGGAAACTTGATAGGTGTAGTTTAAAAAAACTTGTATTTCACATATATGTTTGGATACTTTGTGCAATTGCCAACCTTTCAATAAATTTATTTGAATTAACTTGTTAAAAATTTTATTTTCAGTAATTCTTTATTAGATAGAAAGTTTGAGATAATTATAATAATTGTGGTTTTAAAATGTGGTGCTTATTATTTATGATATAAAACTACATTTAATATCTTTTTTTTTCCTGCTAAATCTATTCCAAACTATTTGTTAATAAAAAACCAGCCAATAATGTGAGATACATATTTCTCAAATTTAACTGTGGAAAAATGCCTTTCCTTACAACAAAAGTTGCCATCATAATTTAGTATATAATGTAGTGCTGCATTATATATTAACAGTGATTATAACACTACTGTAATGGCTGTTAGCTTTCAAATAAAGTTATATTATGATGTGTATGTGGAACTATTATAAGACCTTGTTTAATGCTGTTTCGATAAAACACAGTTTTTTCAAATTCTGTATTTTTTATTGATTACTTTTGTGCAGTTTTTCAAACTGTTATATTCACATAAATCCAAAATTAGATGAATTTGTTGCTTTGATATTCCTATGCCATTTTGCAGTGCATTTGATATCAGTGCAATGCAGTACATATGAAAGTCTGCTCTGGTCACAGTTCATATTTATGATCTGTAAAATGACATTGATGACTTAAGGAATTTGCAAGGGAATTTCTCAAAAAAGTTTAGTCACTATTACAGAAATTATGGATAGTTTATACAAAATTGAACTTCTATCAAAGATCAAGGCGAGACGAAGTATCATGGATGCGATGTCTTGCTGAATGAAAGAGGAAAGATAAACGATGTTAGATGACTTTTTAATGAAAAAACACTGTCAAATGAGGAAGTACAAACAAATTATTTACTTGAATATTTTTGATTTTCACAAATGATCTATAAATACAAATCGATATTAGCAATTAAAAATTAAAAATGATACATATATATTTTTATTCACTGTCCTGTTTCACCTATGCCATTATTTTTGTGTTAAGATGGTCTCATTTAACACTGTTTCATTTAGCACTTGGATTTGTTGGAATGTATCCACTGCATTAAACAGGGTCTTATTGTATATTCCATCTTATAGGAAAATTATATACTAATTGGAAAGTAATGCTAACTTTTGTAGCTGTATCTCCAGTACTATTAGCATCTAATTCATGATTGGTCTTGAACATTAGTTTTATAGGAAAGAACTTCTGAGGTTCAGACATTAAATCTAATGATTCAATAGATGATCTGTAGGAGGGACAGTTTGTTATTAATTATTCATAAAGTCAGCAATGGCCAAATCCTTGCATGTCATAAATAGGAACATTTATTTAAACAACTAACAGTTCATGAATATATTTCTTTATTAATTTTACATCATTTTTCATCATCATCATATTAACAAGTCACCTGGAGTTTCATTGCATCGGCTGCCAAATAGCAGAAAACAAGATGGCAGATGATGGAAGCAATGCACCATCTGATTGCCAGTGCAGTTCATAAATTTATATAAATTCATCGTTTTTTATTGTCACAGTTATGTAAATCATCTGTACTCAGATTTTATCTGAAGCAATCTACTCATCTGTATATAAAACTATCTGTGTATAAGCCATTTGACCATCAATTATTAGAGTTCTCTTTTGTCCCCTTCCATCATTGTATCATCATCTGACTGTTATCATGTGTCATCTTTGCCATCATTAAAAAGCCATTTCTATTTGTGATTATTTAGTATATGGTTAGTTGAAAAAAGTTTCAAGTCACTATGTTCTACAAAGGACTATTCATCCAATTTCTTACTAATTTTGTTATGGAACTCCTGGCCATGGACTGGATGACTAGGACATTCATCTCAGGGTTAATGCAACCTGCCTATTATTGTTGCTGACTCCTGAATTGAACTTCAAGTCAATAGGTGAATCAGGTTTGGGAGTGATGGGCCACTTCATCACACAGTTTCTGACCATTTATTGGCATTGCCAAGCTGCAAGTTACTACATTCTGTATATGTTCCATATTGTGCCAAAAACTGCCATTATTATTTTCAGAGTTTTTTTCTAATTTTGCTTTGTACAAGTCTTCTATCAGACATATTATTTTCTTCTTCTAAAAAATCAGTGTGTGTGAAAAATGCATTTTAAAGAACTTTCTTTCAGATTTTCCTGTATTCACCATACCATATATTTACCTACATTTCTTCACTCAATAATCAAGCAGTATTATGCTTGATTATTGAGAAATACAGAAATAATCAAGTACACTAACAATGTTCCAGATGTATGGAAATAATGTCTTTGATATTATCCAATACATTCTTATCATTTTCTTTCTAAAGGCAGCTACATGTTCATTTAGTTAATATAATTGATATGCTTATATAAATGCATATATATTGTATGTTGTTATTTTATGTATTTTCTTTTTACTTTAATATATTTATACATCTGTATATGATTTATTATTTAAAAACTTATAAACTATATTTATAGTTCTATTCAAATAACATTTATTTGTATATAAAATACAAACCTTATTTTAGATATAGAATGAAATAATACTTTTTTACATTTTTCTAGAAATTATAAAAATATAGCAGATATAAATTTTGTCAACATAAAATTTGGAAGAACACCAATCAAATTATGTATTCTGTCAATTTATTATTATTTGAGGTCCATATCATATTATGTTATCATAGAAAAATAACTTAATTCATTGATTTTGTTCATAAGTATAAATCAGATATTCAAGTTTTGTTCATAATGTTTATATACTGCATTGGATTGGATTTTAAAGTTTTGTTCATAATGTTTACTACTTGCATTGGATATACTGCATATGTTATTAATTGGATCAATTTTGGAAGCTGCTTATTCAGAGATTTGAATATAAATGCCTGATTATAACACTAGCTTGAGCTTCTATTAAAAATCCATCTTTAAATACTGTAGTCAAAAGTTAAATAACTTTTTATAGTTTTCACAATATATGTTGCTAGACCATTTCATTATTGTAGCATTTAAAATTTTTGTAAATTTTTGAAATTTTATAAAATTTGAAAATAAAATAGTGTTTGTATGTACAAAAATTTCTCAATACCAATACCAAAAACAATACAGCTCTTTTCTTAAAACAATCTATATAGATTGTAATCTACAAATTCAAACCCATTTTTCATGTTCTTGAGACACAACTCAGTTGAAAACACCTAAGTAGGATGTCTAACATAGTATATCATATTTAAATGTTTAAAAGGAACTGAAGATATCCTAAATGATTTTACTCTGAAATATCATAAAATTATATGCAATTTAAAATAAATGATAAATTAAAACTAAAATAATTATTTAAACTTTTCTAAGAGTCTATTTCTTTAATATTAATTACATATATGTGAAAATTTCTAGGATCCATATTTCAGAATGACTCGTGATGTTGCTCCCAAATTAGGTTATCCAAAACCTGCTTTAATTCACTCTGTATTTATTCCTGCTCTTCAAGGAGCACAAACTAAAATGAGTGCAAGTGATCCAAATAGTTCTATTTTTCTTACTGATACACCTAACCAAATTAAAAAAAAGGTAAGTTTAATATTTGTCACAATCATTAGTAATTGACTCATTGCGATTTCTTTAATTCAATTTCCTCTCTTTATTAGATAAATAAATATGCATTCTCTGGTGGAGGGGCTACGACTGAGGAACATCAAATGAAAGGTGGAAATTGTGATGTAGATATTTCCTATCAATATTTACGTTTTTTCCTTGAAGATGATGAAAGGTTGGAAACAATTAGACAGGTTTGTAATTTTAAAAAATATTATGTTTGCAGATATTTATTCTGATATTCAGAAAATTGAATTTCTTTGTTATGATTTTCAATATCTTGAGAGAGAGTTAATCTATGAAAAGTTAGAATATTAGCTAATACAGATCTTTTTTTATGTAAGTTCTCAAGAAAGAAAAATATGGTTATCAATCATTTTTAAAATCACATTGTAATGATTTCTAAACTTGCACTGACATAAAAAAATCTAGTAATAATTATATATTACTATACACACAATTACATATTAAATCATTCTCCTTTATTGTTATGTAAACAAATATAAAGCAATTAATGATTAAAATTTTTTAATGTCTAATCGATTATCTTAATTTCAGTTTCATATTTTTAATGCATTTAAGTCTTATAATGTTGTTTAATTATTCTTAGTATAAGTTTTAAATGTAATTGGACTGTGATGCTAATAATAAAGATTAGAAATTTTTCAAAATAGCTGGCATTTTGTAATGGGATATTCAGAAAATTCAAAATTACTTCATTAGTAAAGAATAAGTACTCTGAATTTATTTTTCTATTCACAAAAATATCTCAAGAATTATCATTCTTTATAACATTGTTTTATGTAAAAGTAAATTGAAATTTTATTGGTAAAGATTATATTCAAAAATTTTAATCATCATCATCACCTTTTTGTGAGAAAATATAGAATTGATTTCAATAAAAAAAATCCAGTGTGGTTCATTCATGAAATCTCTCACCATCACCTGACATTTTGTAAAACTGTATTGCTTTATAAAGTAGTAATTGTTCTGATTTCCCTGTTGTGATATAGTGAAGCCGACAATGCATTAATAAATTAAAACTAGATGAAAACCTAAGCTAAACTTTGTCATTCTCTCTGTTTACACTAAGATTAGTTATATTTGATTAAGCAAATCCTCTTTCTTGATATCTAACCTGATAGTTAAAGAACTTATGTTTAACTCATTTTAATAAGAGATTGCTTATACTAAAAACAGACCAATGCACTGATATGAAGACTGAGTATATTATAACTAATTAAAGCTTAGTCTCTCTTAACCATTGAACCTGAGTACATAAAATCTCTAAACAGCTGATTATTATTCTACTCAGTATAAATTAGAAGTTTTAAATTGACTATTACCAATACCCCATCACTTGCAAGAAATGACATTAGTGAACCATCTATTTCCACTAAACTGGAGAAAACTATTCTGAATTCCATTAGAGATCATTTAATCATTTATTCTTGATAGTACTTCCAATCAATCACAGATCAAAAAATACAGGCAGATAATTAGAATTATGCAGAGTTCTCATCTGATTTCTATAATGATTATTTATAGATAGGTCATCACCCCCCTAATAAACAAAATGTAATAAATGAGCCCAAATATCTATGAGGAAGCAATAAGCCTATAACGAATTCCCTGTCACAGACAGATTGCCTATAATCAGTTAGAACTTTAGGCTTGAAAATAGTCAGTCAGTGCAATGGTGTTTGACTGATAGGCTGAGTGTCTCTCCAGCTGATGTATATTATAGGTATATATTTCTTTATGATATAATTGAGAGAGATATGCCATAAAAATCATTGTCTAATGTTCTCAATTAGTTTTGAAAAACTTCTCTAAAGTATTGATAGTATCGAATTGTATCACTGGCCCATTCTTTCCAATTCTGCAAATAATTCTTGGTGGCAAGAATTTTAAATTGATTATGTTTAATTAGTGAGAGACTAAAAATAACCAAGAATACACTGAAAGATATATCAATGAAGAAACAACTCTTCATGTTTGTATTGATTGAAGGTTACTGTGATTTGTGTAGTCTGTTTTTTATATGACTTCAAACAGTAACTATCATACTAGAATGAGTTCAGTGACATCTTGGTAAATGAGTTTAATGGAAATCTAAAACAAAAATTTTAGGAGTTTTTGATAATACTGGAAAGTCTGTATGTTATGTAATGGATGTGTTGTATCAAACTAAATCTGTTAACAAAATATTAGGAATAATTATTGTTGTGTATTTGACTTTATCATGCCAAATGTGGAATGAGAATTTTGTCCAGTGAAGTTTTTCTAAAGACAATTAGGTTTGCTGTTTTGTTTGCTAATTAGACATTTTTGTTCCACTTGTGAATGTTTTCTAAAATAGTAATATATATTATTGAAAGTAACTAATATTTCTGTGCAAGACTAGTAGTATTATGTCCTCTGCATAACTTTATATTCTTGAATTTAGAAGAGTGAATGCATGTTATATTCTAGAGACAGAATCAAGCCTAGATCTTATAGATAGTCTCTGGAAATATCTTTAATAATATGGATGTTTTATGTATAGATCCCAGCACTTTCATAGCAAGAATTCTTCAATAGAAGTTCCTGGGGGTAATCTTGAGCCCTCAGTTCATGTATGATCAAAGACCATCTAGAACAGTGGTTCTCAACCTTTCTGTAGCAGCAGAACACTTTTGGCACTAATAGAAAAATAGCGGAACACCATCTTTCTTAACATGACTAAAGAAGAAAAAAATTAATATATATTTGAATTGTTCATTCTGTAGTTTATTTTTGTCCCTAACAAATAATAAACTAATATCCAAAATCAAACTAGAGTCTGTTTCACCTTCACATCGGTCTGACCTCAAAAAATGACGTCGCCATGTGACCTAGGCACCTAACAAGCAAAAGTGTGTTCTTATGCCAATAGATATTTTAATGTATAAATAGGAATATAAATATTATAAGCCAGTGTTAACCGAATAGAAGTAGAATATTTCAGTTATTTATGTGGAATTGTATTAAAACTTAGTTTAGAACTGGAAAATCAAACGTAAAAACTTAAAATTTGAAAACTCCTTTACAACAGGCGAAACACTGGCAGCAACTAGACTAATATAAATTCGTGAATACGAGATACAAATAAAAACTAAAAACCGTTGAGGTGGGTAGGAATAGGACAAATAGATGTGTTGCCAAGTTGTTCAATTTATTGCACACTTGTTTTTATTAAAATATTCCGATTATTGAATATTTAATACTTAACTATTTAATCAATTATTTGGTGGAACACCTCGAATAAGTTGGCGGAACACCAGTGTTCCGCGGAACGGTGGTTGAGAACCATTGAGTTAGAGTAACATAAAGAATATTAGAGCCGTTTATGTTGAGAAATGAGGCTATTTTTATATATGTTAGGATTTTTTAATATAAATAAAATTTTTTAAAAATATTGTTAAAAATTTGTATAGTTAATATAATAAGTTAATGAATATGAAATATTATAAAAACAACAGTATTTTGTTGAATTTATGTAATTTTTTACTAATCATATGACATAACTTCATTCAACAAAAGTTATGTAACTCTGTTTTTTTTATAAATAATTTCTGAGAATTTTGGCTGAATTTCTTCATTCATGACTTGTTTTGTTCAAAGGAGTTATAGACTACTTAAAATATCAATTATTTTAGTGGATGGCTAAGATTTCATATAAAAAAAATTGTTTTCTTCACAATCTCTTATACGGAATAAAAAATTGTGAAAGAAATAAAATTCTAAAAAAATGCTTACATAGGAAGAGAGCTAAATACTCTGTAAAATTTGAAAATTTCAAAAGACTTTGTCAAAAATTAAGCAAGATATTACAATTTTAAGTTTTTGCATATTAATTAGGCTTAATTTTAATTACTGATAAGCACACAATTACAGTTAGGTATTGACATGTATGACACTTGAGGTCACTGATTGACACTGCTGTCATTTCAACCATCTTCAGTAACTTTTTTTTGTTAATCCCTTTCAATGATTTAAAACCCATTGTAAATTAGAAGCTATTTTTCTTATAGCAGAATAAGTAAGGCAAAAAACTCAACATTAAACTTTACTAGGTCAAATCTTTAGTTGAACTTTGAGATTCTAGCAATTGCAGAATAGGAGAGGAAGTTGTCCTTGCTAGGCTTCATATCAGACATAGCCAGCTTATGCATCATTAACTCTTGATGGGGAGGACTGACTTTTTATGATCATTGTGATTGTACCCTCAATATAATGCAAATTTAACTGATTGTATATATTGTCAAATGTTTACAACAGTTTAATTGTCTCTCTAACCTTAATGTAATTATTGGTGATGATTTTGATTGTTCTAACCTTTTTGTCAAATATTTGTGTTTTGCATCATATTTAATGTTTTATTTTTATATATTGTTACTTGTTTTATTTGATTTCTGATCCTTTATATCATGTTGTACATTTATTATTATCTGTCCTTTTGACAGCTTGTATTTAGCTTATTTTGTTTTTGTTTACTTTATTCATAGTATTCTACATCATTATTGCATTTGCTTTTGTTAAAACTATAAATTATCTGCTATTTTATTATTTTTATTTTTTTATTTCTTATTGTTAATTATGCCTTTTTTAAATTTTTATACAATATCTGGTACAGCTTGATCTGTTAGGCCCTTGTGCCATTAAATCCCAACCAATCAACCATCTGAAGGAAAGAAATTGCTGCAGTTAATTGCAAGCATTATTCTGGATGTTCTTGCACTAGTGTGGACTGAGATTGAATATTGTTTTCATGTGTACCATGCTGTTAATGGCATATACTTCAAAACATTGTGGTGCTTTTCAAAAAATATGTTCATTATTAACTGCAATAAAAATGACAAATATAAAACACTTTGCTTCACTAATCATATAACTAAAAACTAAAGCACCAATCTTTGCTTATGGTGCTTTAGTTTTTGGTTATATGCAATAAAAATTTCAGAGCATATTGCACAGTCTCTCTTGCACATAAATTCACATCAAACTTCATTATTATTTTTGGACATTTTGTGTTAATTAAATTAATTTATAATTTTTTAATGCTTTCTATAAATGATAAAAATATAATTTTTTATGAATGCTGCCAAACTATTGATTGGAAATAATGGACATCGTGAGTAATGTGCTATTATACTTGAATTTTATTTAGTAACACTTTTCTTCACAAAGATTTAAAATTCATGGTCATCCCTAATTTACAATACTGGATATAAAAGAACCTAGTTTTCTAAGCTGCCAATCAATTATCATAAAGATTTTTAAAATTTTAAAGTATTCAAGTTGGGAAATTTTTCTGCATAATATCTTAAAGCAGCATCTGCATTCCAATCAATTTCATCATAAATAAATACTTCATTAATAATTCATTAAATGGATACTGATCCTTATATAAATGCTCAACTCAATTTTTCTTCTTTAGTCCAAAAAGTAAAATGGAAAGTAAAAGAAACATTTTTTTTTTTTTTAAACTATTCTTGAAATCCTGAAAATTGCCTTAACATTTTCTTCCTTTATTTTCATATTAGATTTAAATGCTTTGTTTTTAAATTTATTTTATTAATTGAACATATTTTTTTTTAAGATTTTTATTTCCCCAGAATTGCAGATAGAATAAATTAATGATGTGTATTTTTGTAAGCAATAAATATTTTGAACAATTATGTTTTTTTAAAAATACTATTAAGTAATGAAATACTTTTATGATTTAATATTTCAAATATCATTATGTGAATGAATGAATTGTAATCTTTAAAAATCATTACTGTAAAAATGTACATATTTCTCTTTAATGTGATATTTTTGGACCTGTGTTTATAAAAATTTTTTCAATTGTTTTGATGTAAGAAATTCATTGTTTGATTTTTCTCTCTTTCATTATGGGATCCTGTATATAGATAACATCCAGTGCTATAGCCTATTTGAAAAGTTAAATTTAACTTAGAGAAACCAATCTGTATAATAACTGGTTAAATTTATCCAAATCAGATCAGTTTTTGAATTAGTAATTGAATAATTTGAAAAACTGATTATTTAAATGGCATGTTAAATGGTGTTCATGTGTATTATGGCCATAATTATATTCATATCTGTCAGAAAACAAAACTGTTTCTCTAAATTAGAAAACAAAAATGATTCTCTTTCATTGTTATTGGAATAAAAAAAAAGATATCATTTCATTGGTAGTGAATATTCTGAAAAAGCTAGAAGATAGTTTATTTCAAGATAAATGAAAGATTCAAGATTTAAAATCAATGAAATAAAATCTTCCTAATTTAGAAAAGTTTTTTAATGTTCTTTGTCATGATCAAGCTAACTTCAATTAGCAATGAAAGGGTTTTCTACATAATTGGCATATTTTCAATAAAAACTAGGAAAAGAATGTAATTAAAATTAAACTTCTTGATATAAATATTTTTCTAAATTATTTTGGAATATTTTTCTTACTAAACATAAAGATTTACTAGAAAGTGAAAATACTTTTGAAAAATATTTTGTATCCACAAGAAAAATGTTTAATTTTGTTATTAAAAATTAAATTAATATAGCGCAGTAATTATAAAATTAAAAACCAAATTAGTATAGAGCAGTAATTATAAAAATTAATAGTTTTTTATTCATTAATAATAGGCAGAATGCCAAAAGGTAACTACTGTTTGATAATTATATAAATTGGAATTATTAAAAATATTCTACCAGCCTGTTGGCTCATATTTAACTTTTTTAATTAATAAATGTATTTTGATATCATTACTAAAATAGATTATATTTTCTGATAAAAATAACAATTTATAAGATTACAATAATAATAATAATGCGAATGAATATTAATTTTAAAAATTTAATTTATAGTTTAATTAATTAAATATATTTTAGATAATAAAATAATTATGATATTTTAATTTCAGTTATATTATCAAATGTTCAATGATTGAATTATAAATAGAATAAAGAATAGAAATAAATATATTATTAATTAAAATGAAAAAAAGAAAAGAGAATTTAAATAAAGATCCAATTGAGAAATTAAATAAATATTCTGTTAAGGATTTAAATAGACATCCAGTTAATGATTTGAGTGAAATTCTAGTTGAGAGTACAACTAAGGATTCAGTTAAGAATAAAGATGTGGCTCCAGTTGAAGATTCAAATATTTGCAGTTTGTTGAATCTTATTTTTTTTTATTAGACTAATTGTTTATTTAAAATTATTATTTCTTTGTAAAATGTTAATTAATTCTTATTTCAAATTCTATAGTTCTAAATATAATTAAATTACAAAAGTATTTGAATATTATAGCCAAAGAATATCTTTCTTAATATATATCAATAAAACAATATTTATTGCTATTTATAATTGAACTTATAATAGGGTTATGGCATGTTTAAGTTCTTCCTTATGGAATCAGAATTAAGGAATAAATCCTTTATTACATATTTAAGCATTTAAGCTTGCCATTATTTTCTGGACATTATCCAAGATATTTATCTAGGGGAGATCCTCATTCTCTTAATTTTGATATATACTGTACATTGAGGATAATCAAGGAACATAAAAAAAAAACCATAGAGTATTTACTTAAATATTTAAATAAGTTAATAATATATATATATATATATTATTTAATTAATAATTGAAAAATTAATTTTTAAATAATGAAATCTTAATTTTGATTTATAACTGGGTCCAGATTATGGATAATCATCCTTCATTTCATTTTCATATTTATTGATATTTCTCTGAAGACAATGCTTTCTTTAGGATGTTGGTCTCTCTTTTTTTAATTCAATCATAAAATTGAATATAACTAGTGAAAATATCATTAAATTTCATACACACAATTAGAATTGACACTTGGAAAAAAGATGCCTATAAAATTTGAACATGACAGGCCTGATATTTTTATGTATGATGAAAAAGGGAAGATTATGTATATATTGTATTGAGATCGAAATCACAAATAAAGATTTGTTAACAATAATTGAAAATGAGGAAATATGAATTAATGGCAAATGAACTGATCATGATGTATAAGTGCCAAGTAAAGATAGTTTCTTGTTTGATGACTTGGGATGGTAATGCAATAACTTACCACAAAAATTATATTAGAATTATTGATTTATCTCTAAATATAGAAGCATCCAGATTCATATTCTTGAGAAGACTTTGAAAACATCTTTGAAAAGAGATGAGGATTTGTGCAGGAAAGTGTGAAAGATGATGTTGAAAATGGCTAGAGATAATTGAAGTTAAAGATGAATGAATGTTAAGAGAGCGTTGTAAAAGTGAAACAACAGAACCCTATAATTAAATTATTAATTAAAACAACTAAAGGTGGAAAATTTCATGATATTTCCCAAATTTAGGAACTATATTTTGGAAATTAAGCAAAAATCACTTTAAAATTAATATATTCAATGATATTTATCAAACTTACCAAATTCATTTGGGAATTATGTAAAATCGTCAAAGTGAGAAATTCTGGCATATTTTATCAAATTTATCAACTTCATTTAAGAATTATGTAAAATCACTAGTAAAAATGAGAAATTTATTGAAATTTTACTAAACTTACTAAGGTGATTAGTGATCATACCTAATAACCGGCAGTTATGCATAATCACCATTGACTGTATAAACGATTAATCATTTATTGTGTATATATTTTATTTATTATTCAGTTCAATTAGTATTTTCAATTTTTTATTGCTACATAATATTGATTCCATCTAACAAGAAAAATATTAATCCATACAAATTGTAAATACAATGGAATAATTAATACATTATACATATACATTAATATATATTTTTCTTTCTTAGTAAAATATGTATTAATTCAATATTTAGAGCTAGTATTTAAGACTAATATACTATATATAGGGTTGTTTGGAAAGTAATTTCATTTTTTCCCTACAAGTGGTGTTAGTTGTATTTTTAACCTGCCAATTTCATTCTAACTCATATTGTCATTATACATTTTGATAGCTGACATTTCAAAGTTATTTATAGAAAAAGACTTTTTTGATTCTGTGCAATTGTTTTTTTGATATTATATCAAAACTGGAAAACAAAAAGGAGCATTTTTGGCATATTTTGCTTTTTTAGTACCGAAAAGATAAGAATGCTGTTCAACCAAGAAAAA
>WUQG02412814.1:0-16057 GCA_011317285.2 Androctonus mauritanicus | reverse complement strand
TTTTTTGCTAAAAATTTTACTCTAAATTTTCTTAAAAGTGAAATTTTCAATTAGCAATTTACCGAACACTTCACTAATACATTCCAAATATGACTTCAGACCTTCTAGTATCTACAGATGGCATAACATAACATAAAAAAAAATTTTTTTTTATTTAAAAACTTAACATTTCTTAATATTTCTCTATTTACCCGCCGTCTCGTTTAACCCTCCCTCGACCATATATCATTTTACATTCTGATAAAAGCTCGAATCTCATTTAATTATAGTTCGAAGATAATTCGAGGTTGTATACTCGAATTCAGCTAATTTTTAATAAAACAAGATAAAAAAAGTTTTATTATTTTATCAAACAAAGTAAATTATAATACTTACAGGAAGTATGCCTATTCCTTCAAGTGCAATTCTTGTTTTTGATACAGGTTGAACATGATAGATTGTATCTTCAGGGCAATTTATTGTAACATTAGTTTCACCGCTAACGTGAATTCCAAAAGATATCTGAATGATTCCTATCGGGAATGTATATAGCGGGATATGATTAAAATAAGGATATTGTTGTATTCCAATTTGGCAAACTAATTGAGAAATTATATCAACACGTGTATCATCTTCAAACTATAAATAAAAAACATTATTTTTGAACTGATTTTAATTTAAATAAAACATTTATCAAATTATGAATTATTTTAAATAAAAATATAAGTTTCTAAGTATTACTAATACAATTAGGCCTATTTACTGTCTTTCGTATTTGTTTTATAGTTTTTAAAGATACTAAAAGGTTTATACTTATTATTAAAATACTGTAGTTATTATATAAATATAAATTTCTGAGTAATTTATAAAATTTTAAGAAATCCAAAAACAATCCTAAATATTCAAATTGTTATCAGTATTTTCTATGATATTTTGTTGAAATTTGTTTAAATTATTCTCGATTTGTAATTTTTACATAAATTAGGAATAATCTGATAACATAAATTATTTTTTCGAACAAAGTCAGAGGCGAAATACATAAAGTTAATTTAAGTCTAACAGTTGAGATTGGCAATAAATATATTATTTCAGTTACTGATTTAATTCGTATGTCTTTTAATACTAAAACAATGTATGTTTAATAGTCAAAAATTCAGAAAATGGAAGTCGAATTTTCAAAATTTGGCAACAATTGTATGTAGGCCATAGGAATTGCATGCAATTCTTTAAGTATCGGACTCAAACAATTTAATTGATTAATCAATAATATAATAAAAGTAATTCTTGATTTCATTTTTAAAATATATTTTCGTAATTGTAATTCTAATGCGTATTAAAGGCTAAAGATAAAAATTCAAAGCATTTAATGCTTTTACATTAATTTAATTTTTTTCCATATTTTTGTAATTTTTCAAATCTTAATAAAATTAAGAACTGATACAATGATTTTTTATGATTAGATAAATACGAAGAGAATATATAAAAATTTATTACTTACCGTATGATATACTCTTACAGAGCCATTAAAATTGTAGATTGTAACTGTTCCCATATCGAAAGATCTTCCTAATATATTAATTTTTGTTCCTAATTTATTTCGTACAATATAATTTTCGTCATTTTCTAACATTACAGAAGTTTCTATAAAAGCAATTAAGATTTTTATTAATGCTGATATTTAAATACTGTAATTTAGCTTTTTATACTTGAATTAAAATTCATTTAATATAAAAAAATTTCTGTTAAATTAATAATGAAATATATAGAATAATATAGTTTTTTATTCGCACTGAAGCACAAATATAAGAATAATTTTAAAAATTTTGATTAATAAATAATTTTAATAAATTTTTAAATTTTATTTCAATATTATTCATAGTTTACTATGCAGTAATGAAAATTTCAAGGAATATAGTAAAAAATTTATAATTCAGTCTATTAAAATTTATAAAAATAATCAAAATTTATGATGATAAAAATTATTAATTTCTTACCAGTAGTATATACAGCGTTAAGTTTAGATTTTCCAAATATTTGTTCGCTATGACAATGTTTTTGATATTTATAATCTGTAAAAATTTCGTTGTTTGAAGTTAAGATGTCATTTTGAAAGGAATTTATCTTATCATCACAAGTTTCCTGATCCAGCTGTCCAAGATTTATGCTTCTTTTTTTCCTCAAATTATTAATATAATATAGTTTTTTAAATACGCTTTTTGTTTCTGAGCGTACCTTCTTCTCAAAATATTGATAAAGTTCTGCGAGACTCGGACAGTTACTAGTATTGAAAAGTTTTGATATCAACATAAAATGAAGTAGTTCATCTACTTCATTAAACCCCACTTGTGGCCAAGATTGTTGAACTGAAAGAAAAAAATTTTTTTTAAATATATCTATGATAAATATTTCAAAATATATTTTGAAATAGACAAAGAAATGAAGCTGAGAAAATATAAAATACACATCATAATGTAAATTTTGCTTTCTAGATTTTTCCGAATAAAATGAATAAATGTTACAGATGAACATTCTGACGAAAAATCATTCTGATAAATTTGTACGAATTATTTATCGGAAAGAAATGGTTAGTGTGTCAATTTTTTGACAAAATATTTAACTAAAATGAAAAATAAACCTGATAATCATTCTCTAGTGAATAAAAATCACTCGAATGAAAGAGAGTATTGAATGTATCGAATGAAAGAGTAAATATTGTTAATGAAATATTTTCTTGAAAAAATGAAGGAGAATAATTTTCAAGCAATTACTTAAGGTTCGATCAAATTTTTAGAACATATCAGAATGATTCCTGTTTTTTTAAGTGAAATTCATGAGAAAACTTAAAAAAAAATGAAATTTTTGAGCATATTTTCTTGCAAAAGAACAAAGACTCCACAACCATCATTGTATTCTGAATACGCAAAAAATCGATGAATTTGGACTATTTCCAAGTTTTGGCGTATTTATTTGGGATATGACCAAGAGGATGCCCTATTTCATGCTCTTCATTCTCATTGATATGTTTGCTTCATTCTGATTCGGCTTTATAAATATTCTTCGGAATGATTTTTCATCAAAACATGGAATTACTAAGCTTATATTTTACTAGAGTTTTGGTTTAGTGCAAGATCCATTTCTGTAGAATCTTCAAATAAAAATAAGAGCATAATAAAGCTATTTAAAATTTTTTTAAAAATTGTAATATTACGAGATTAAAACATATTTTATTTATATTTGAATTTTTATATTTTAAATTTTGATATATGTGTAAAAAAATATATTTAAAAATGTTACATATACAGTATTTGATTATTCTTAAAAATTAATTAATTAATTCATATTATATTAATTATAATAATTACTAAAATTGGTTTGATTATTTCTAAATAAATATATTGATTTTTTAATTCACATCAACAATATATATCACATCAACAATATTAAATAAACAAAATGAAATTTTCAAAAATAATTATTTACAATGATAAAAATTTCACTATTCTTTCGAATAGTAACATTTCCTGAAAAGAAAATGTTTTAGCTCTTATTTAATTTGGGAGTAATTTTTCTGATTATTGTAATATTTTAAAAATGATATCGACAAATTGATAAGATTTTTTTCGTTATTTCCACAATATCAAACAAATTAACAAGTTTTAAAAATATATTTGTTAAGAGATATCTTTATTCGCCCTTTGAATTTTGGCAACATAGTACTTTTATACTTTTCTTCTTCCTCTTTGTTTGTTATACAGTACTGTAGTCTATGTTCGAATTTAGAACATAGAATGCAAGCTTAGATTAACATAGATCTTCAGCTTATCAATTTGCATTAAATAAGCTGAAGATCTATTGAAAGACAAATTTATATATTAAAATTCTTTGTATTAAAACTTTCAAAGGACTATTTTCCATTTTTTGATAAACAGAATGGATGTTATTAATGTTAAATACAATATAATGTTTTAATAACAATTCATAAATATAAAAATGAAACAATTTATACAATTTTAAATATTTTTATCAGAAAATTATAAATCATCTCTCTAGTATTGAAAAAGTTTAAAAATAATCTTTTAATGAAACGAAATATATTCATAATTTGATGAAAAATATATAATTTTAATTTCTATAGGTCTGCTATTTTAATAACCATATCAATTGTTTCATTTTTTAATTATGTTACAAATACTTCAGAAGTTTTAAGGGAAGTCAGAGTAATTTTGGAAAACAGGAAAATCAGGATATTTCTATTGTATAATAATTAAACAGTGCAATATATTGTATTTTATAGCTTAGTATAAATAAATGACTATCATAAAAACTTATGATGATAACTTATTTTATATACAGTATTTCCTTACATACAGTGTTATATATGTGGTTAATTAGTTATTTCTCTTGATACTTAAAACTGTTGTTGAAATTACCTAAACGATACTTTTTAATGCTTTAGCAGTACACTTTTAAAAAGTATTAAAAATTTAGTTAAACATTTAAAATGTTTAACTAAATTTTGTTAGGTGTGGACGAAATTAGTTTAAATTGCAAACAGCCAATTCATAAAATAACTTATATCCAAATTATTTTTTAGTAAATGAGATAATTTTCTTCAATATATTGCACTCTAATTGCATAACATATTAAATTTGTAGTCGACATTCATTTAATCCATAATTAGGCTCACAATTATGAATTATTTCTAAAATATTAATACTCGTAATATTTACATAATATATATATTATATTAATGATTTAATATATTAATAATTATCTATATAATTATTAATATAATTTATATTATTTTAATAATTTAATGCAATTCATATATATTGATTTTATAAAATCAAAAATGTGGATTGTATCAAATTATTAATGCATCTACAATTTAGAAAATTTACGGAAAGAATATTTTCAAATCGATCAAAACCTAGAACTAACTGTAAAAAGTATTTTATAGATCTTAGAATTTAGAAACCAATAATACGATATATGTATAGGTTATATGTCATAATATTGATATATAACTTATACATATTATTGATTGGATGGTAATTTTGTATTGGTTTTAAATGAAATGAAAGCTATAGCATTATTAAACTCGCTGAAATATTTTCTAAAATATACGGATAATCCATTTTATCATATAGGCCTATTTATTATTGTTTTAGGTATTCGTGACAGGATATTGATACCAATGCCAAAATTTTTTTCATAATGGCGAAGTTAGTTTGCTATTTTTACATTTTCTTTCTAATTTTTACACTATTTTCCATTCTTGTAGATATTAAGCGGTGGTGCTATTTAAACCTCACAATACAGTCCACATATTTGGCGAGGTTAACTGTCAGGTGAAGGATAATGTTCAATGAGTCGGATCCAGATCCCTCTTGAAAAAATTTGAAAGCATAAGATTTTGAATTTATTCAAATATCCAGGTAGAAGTGCAACACATTTTTAACCGGCTTTCGGGCAAAGCTATTTTGACATTTTAACAGATTGAATTTAAAGTTCACGTTAAACTTTTTAAATTTTCATTTTATGCTCAATAATGATTTTATTTAGATCATATTATATCATATTCGGTATAGCAAATATTTGAAATAAATCGGATAAAAATTGATATTGAAAATACTATAATAATAATTAAAATGCCCCATAAACAAAAATAACTAAGATATTTAATTATATTTTTAATTTATAAACAAACTTTCCTTAAATTCTTTATAATTTAAATAACCTTGATAGTCGAATTACACAGACTTCCCATATATTATATATATACAATATAAAATCTATAGAATCTATTTATATATAAATATATATAAAAAAACTAACCTTCATCTTTATAGTGAGAGTTACATTCTTCTAGTAAAACTTTAATAACAATCGATTTAAGCTTACATGAACTTGAATACAATATTCTTAATAGCCAGTTTTGAACTTCCGTATGATTAAAAAGTTGACGTAACGAATTCAATGCTACAATTTGATAATTTTCAAATCCCATGCAAGATTCGATATGCAATATTAACTTATGAAGCTTACTAGTATCGTGTAAGTTTCCTAATCCTATAAACGCATCCATTATCAAAGGTGTTACAGTACACTTATTTGACATGTTTTCAATAAAATATAAAAACGTTTCGGCCACTTTAGTGGACACGTCTTCAGGGATAGATAATTTTTTAGATATAATTCCAAGGTTAATAATTAATGTTCCAATAATATTTTCATCATCCGATGATTTTATTAATGATAAGATATTATGAATTAACTCTACTGTAGGATTTTGTAATTCTACAAGAGAATTAATAGCATAATATTTCAACAGTTCTGATGATGTATTGCTTCTTATATAAGATATCAGCATCTAAAATATTAATATTATTGTAAATTAATAAAATATATTAACGTTAAAAATCCAAACTGCTTTTTATTTATTTATTTATTTATTAATCATATTGCTACTGTTATGAGTAAAATGTATTAATTTAGAAAAAATTTTAAATATTTCTATTTGAAAATTAATTCATTTTAAATATAAATAATTGAAACTTATAACATTAATTAAACAATAATGTTAGAAACAATTTCAATCAGTCACTAATTAAGATTACATATAAAAAATTACCTTCAAAGTTCTATAATTGGCAATATAATACGGTGCTTTATTATAATGAAGTCTTTTGGTATGCTTAATTTTTAATTATAATTTCTATATTTTTTAATTTAAATTTAATTGAAACTTTAATTTAAAAAGTAAATATAAAATGTTATGTATGATACATCGGCTTTTCTTGCTAATCAAACCAGAATGATACAAGTTAAGATTCAATATTTAATCTTCATCTTTTATTTTTTCGTCCTTTATAATGTGATAAAGGACGAAGAAATAAGGGATTTATAAAAGGAAATTTTATAAAAGATTTCCATAAAAAAAGCGATTAAAAAGATCTAATGAAGACAATCGGTATATATTTAATTTATAAAAAAGTTACAATCCTAATGTATGATTTATTAAAGCAAATTAACGGTTTGATCAATATACGAAGGTTCTGTGCCGTTTGTTTATCCGTCTAGAATTAGATGACATAGGAAATAACAACTTATATTAAATAAATACTGCATACTGTATTTGACTGTTGTGTAATGAAAAATAATTAATTCTAAATAGACCTTGTTTAAGATAGATTTATTTATTTATTAAAATTCTTGATTTTGAGCTGGTTAAGAATGGGAAGCTGTTTAAATAAGTTTTTAGAGTTCGAAAAAAATGCAAAGTTTTTCCCGGAAACTTTTAAACACTGGAATATTTATACATTTTTGTTTATAAATAATGAGTCATACTTGTCTCAAAAATTATTTATTGCAATAACATTTGTGCAATTATTCTGTCATATCGCAAATTTATTATTTGTGTATTCTGCTTTGTGAATTTTCCTAATATGCCATTATATTCAAAATTACTTTCTTTTTTATGATGAATATTTTAATATTAACTTACGTTTTCTGCAGTTTTTCCAGCTATTAAACTGTATAAGTGGAAGAGTCTGGAACAAGAATCAGGATTTTGTAAACAAGCTCTTGAAATAAACTGAAAATATAACACAAACTATATTAAAAATGTTTATATTTATTGTTTTTATCTTAAAATTATTTATATTTTCTTTATCTTACACTTTCATTTAATCCTTTTTCCAAGTTACGTGAAATAGAATCTGTTTTATAATTATGTCCAAGAGATATTTCTAAATTGATTAATTCCAAAAGTTTTGATACTGAAAGGTTATTATTTTAATTATAATTTATAACAGTAAAATATTATATATAAATTTATAATGAATTTTTACGTTTGATTTTAGATTAATTACATACATTCAAAAGTATCACTGAAATATGTATCAAATAATTTTTTCATTTTTATGTCGATATTTTCTTTGTATTGGAGATATACAGCATTTAAATGCATTTCACTTTGTGACTCTAATATAAAAATAAATATATATTAGACATGTTTTATAAAATTTCAAAATATTTAATCATAAAAAAGTTAACAAAATCTATATGTACAATACCTATATCATATTCTGGTAATAATGAACTTGAATCAAATACAAAGTGAGATTTGAAATAATTCATATTTATGTTCTCAGGAACTGAAAGTTGCTTTAAGCTATGCAACTAAATATTTAAATAAATAGATTTTTTATTATAGATTTTAAATGCTATCATATTTTATAACAATCTAAATATATACTTTATTTGCAATACTGATTTTGATTTTCACGATAAATCAATGTTAATTGTTTAAATTTATGAAGATATTTTAGAGATGGAAATTCATTTTTCCATAAAAATTTAAACAGTTTTCATGGAAATAGAAATGAATTACAAAAATAATATTTTTATTCCAGACTTAAAATTATCATTATAATAAATATATGATTATATAAAAATTTACTGAATTGTAGAAAATCGAGAAATAAGTATTTTTCTTGAAATATTTTTCAAGAAAAATACTTATTTCTCGATCCAAATTCCTGGAATCTTACAGAAATTTGACAAGAATACTATATATTTTAGCATTCAGATTTAGTATTAAAAATAAACAAAATTGGATATTTAAAAAGTAATAATTTTTCTAACTAAAAACCGCTCAGACAAAAATATAAAGTTATCGTAAATACCACGAAAATTAAATTATAACTAAAAATGAATAAAATTTTTTTATATCCAAAGTTCCTAAAAATATCTTTTTATTTTCCTATAGGTTGGAATTCTACAAATGACATGCAATTGTATATTTTATATTGCATATGGGGAATAAAAGTCAAGCTAAAATGCAAGAAAAGCATTATTTTTAATAATATATTATTTTCTGAAGTATTAAATGGTTTTTCTCAGGAATAAGCAACTTTACTTTGACCATGAGATGTCTGAAAAATTTTTTGAAGTTAAAAAAATATCAAAAATAAAATTTTTTTAAAATACTATGTTAATTTTATTTTAATATGAATTATAGAATTTATTAGAGATGTTTATAAAATTAATCACCTCTAATTATTATAAGATTATTATTTTATGAGAAAAATCTAACTTGTAAGTGTGGCCTTTCAATTTTAGCTATAATGTTTCTTAAATAAAATAATTGAATTGCCTACCAGAACGGTATTTTTATTAAAAAATTTATAGAATATATATATACTTTTTAATTCTAGAATATTTAAAAAATATATCTGTATAAAATATTTCACCTTAAAAACAAATAAAGATTGAATTTTAAAATCTTCTACTAGTTGGTCTTCTTCTATATTGTATTGCGGAGATCTTTCCAAAGATTTTGATAAGGCATGTGAAAATCTTCCTTCTGTTAAATGCATAATATTTTATAATAAATATAAATATATATTTTAAGATAAAACAAAAATTACTTACTTGTTTCAATCACTCTACCATTGCGATAAAATTGAACCTGTGCATACCAAAAATCAAGATATTTTTTATCATCGATTTTGTATTTATTTTCTTTATTTAATTTAACATTATCATTACTATCGATCCAATGTTTTATTATAATAGTATTTTTTGATGAGGCAGGATTATTAAATTTCCATCCGAACATTTCTCTTGCAATTGTATCTGCAGATTCAGAACTAACAAAAGTAAAATTTAGAAATTATTGTGAATATTCTATATGTTATAACTATACTGTTAAATTAGTTATAATTTTATACCGATATTGTATCTTTTGATACCCATAAGGTGTTTCCCCTAAAACATTTGTTATATTTTCATTTAAGTGAGTAACTAATGTATAAACCAAATGTCTTTTGAAATTTCTAACAGATTCCACGTTATCCTCATTTAAGAAGAATATATCTGCAAAACTCCCATTTTCATATTGAAAAAATACAAATGGAATACTATAATTTTCGTTTAATTCTGTATCTGAAAAATAAAGAAACTGTTAACATTAGAAAGTAAGTGATCTCAGTTATATTAAAAACATATAATATTTTTTTAAAGTAATTAATAAGATTCCTAATTTTAGTTATATAGAATTTAATGATTTCAAAAAATTTTTCAAATTGGAAAAAATTACTGAAAACGAATAAAAATAGAAAATGTAAATTATAGTTTATCATATTGAAAAAATGTTTAAAATTATCATTGTCTTCGGCTGTATAGAAGCGGGTTATAAATAGAAGTGGGGTCTATACAGAAGCAGGTCCTTTCATATCATTTAGCAATATGAAAGGAAAGCAAAAATTGGAATTAATGTAATTAACTAAATATTCATATATTTAAATACATACTATATATAGGACATATCACAAAGAATGGGACTTTTAAAATTCGATCTAAATTTTGGGATATTTCAGAATAAAAATCTTTTTTTATTATAGGACATATAGTAGTAATTTAGGCTAAAAACTATATAATATTGATATAGTTTTTGGCCTAAATTAGCTGAAAAATTATACGAATGCAAATTAATAATATTTTGATGTATTTGAAAAACAGAAAAAAATCTGTTATTTTATAGTAATCCTGGCATCGAAAGGGATTAAAAACAATATTTAATATTATCTTTATCACAAAATATAGAAAAAATAAAAAATAAAAAATAACAGAAGTTGAAACCTTATGTGATATTTTGAATCAAATATTTCTACAGCAGGAAGTTTTGGAAATAAAATAAGGTGAAAGGAATATAAACAATTTTATTATATTAATATACATCATTAAGTATGTTCTTTATTTTTGGTCCAATTATATTGAAACTATCAGAGGATATCAAGATAAATATCTTAGATCTTAAAATAAAATCACAGATAGTAAGAAATAGCTAGTCAAAGTTATATTCAAATTTAATCGAAACCGGTTGAACAGTACTATTTGTACAAATGCAGGTACTCCTCACTTAACGACCGAGTTACGTTCTCACGACTTGTTCGGTAAGCAAGAACTTATTCCTATATATTTAAAAAATATTGGAAACAAATTTCAAGTTAAAAATTCATATCTTAATTATGAACAAAATATTTTTCTTCAGATTTTTGGAATTACGAGTGCAGGGAATTACAAGCAATAGAAATCGTATATAGGCGAAAACCAAATTTTCCATTAAAAAAAAGTCGTAAATTCGGACGTAAATTCGAGCAGTCGTTAAACAGATAGGTGATTAATGAGGAGTACCTGCATATTTTCTTTTCTTTTTTTTCCTTCATGTTTTTTTAAATCATTTTCAAAATTATCCAGGGAAAACAGGAAAAAAACAAAGCTTTCAAGCCAATTCTTGCTCTCAAACTATTGGTCAGTTGGATTCGGCGCTTGAAATTTTGCATGCTGTCCTTTTGAATATTTCCCTCGAATAAAAATTCCAAAACAACACTATTTAATATTGACTAACAAGGAGACTGCAAAACTTGATTGGGCCAATTTTTGATAATTTTCGATAAATTCATTTCCCCTTATGTGTCATTTCCCAAAGTGAGCCTTGCTGCTTTTTCCTCTTTTACGAGAAAATCCAAATTTAAATTTTGGCGCACGAATAATACCTCTTTAGAAAAAAGCTAGGCCTATTTCATCGGGTTTCGGTGGCTCAACCGCTAGAACAACCACCCTCCAGGTCGTAGGTTCGCGTCTTTGCTCTGCGCGTTTTTGGCGAAAAAATTATTTTATAAATATAGAAATAATAATTTATATATATATAATATAAATAAAAATCAATAATATATATTAAAAATTATATGTGGTATATATATATAAATAAGCACTTAGTAATTTATCAAAATAAATTAATTAGAAATCAGAACTCACAAATTAAAAATGCAAAAATGATTAGCTATTTTATCCAATTCTTTACGAAAAAGAAGGGTTGTCATCAAAATCTTCAGCTTTATCTTCCAATTCGGTCTTCGCTTTATACGCATCTATTAATTCTTGCTATCCAGAGTCCATCAACTGAGCATCTGTAACAGTTGACCGTTCTTCCGGATAGTAATAAATTACTAATTACTTATTTTATATATATATTATATATTAAAAAAAAATTATTTTTTATTTCTATATTTATAAAAAAAATTTTTTTCACCAAAAAAAGTGCAAAACAAGTTCGCCTCGAGCATCGTAGGCGCCTGCCTAGCAGCTGAGCCAGGGAAACCCTCCGAAACAGCCTTTTTTTTCTAAATAAGTGTCATTCGTGCGCCAAAATTTAAATTTGGATTTTCTGGTAACAGAGGCAAAAGCGGCAGGAAATGACTTTGGGAAATGATACATAAAAGAGAAATCAATCGAATTTATAAGAAATTATCAAAAATTGGCCCAACCAAATTTTGACGTCTTCTTGTAAGATTACAGAAAACTAATTTTGAGCCGTAATGATTCACGTAAACAGACAGCAGAAATTATAATAGCCTACTTGCTTTTAAAGTCAATGCATACTTGCTAATAAGTTCAAGAGTACTGAGGGATATAATTCCCAAAATGATTAGATTTTTATCTTGTATAATTACAGGATAAAAATCTGACCGTTATTGACTTGTTTTTTTAGCTTTACTTTTATAAACAATGTTTATAATAGTAAAGCTAAAAAAAACGAATCAATAACGACTAGATTTGCTTTTCATTATAAATATTGCTGCTTGTTTATAAATATTACTTTTATAAACAAAGCAGCAATATTTGCTGCTGTGTTATAAAAGGATATAAAATTTCTATACTAAAATTATTTTAGTATAGAAATTTTATACTATTTTATACTAAAATTTATACTAAAATTATTTTATGTAGAAAAATAAAAGAAGTCAGATAGTTCTTAATATTATCGATTACTAAAATATATAGTAACAAAATGTTTCTTCATCATTATTTCTTAGAATTCAAGATTCAAGACATAATTAACATCATTTTTTAAAAATAATAGTAAATTAAGAATATTTGTTACAGTATACGATCAATCATCTATTATACATTATAAATAATATATTAATTAATAATTAATACAATACAATAATAATTATATATTAATACTGTATTGTAAATATTAATTAATACAATACAATATTAATATTATATATTAATATATAATTATAAAATTTAAAATTTTAATAATTATTATCTATACAATATGCTAATAATTTAAGACCTTGCATACGTTTTCTATTTTCTTTCTTTTCTATTATTAATGTTGGAATAAAAATAGACTTCAAAAGATATTCAATAGCTTCTGATTTTCCATTATGCTTATTAAAAATATCGTCTTTTCTATGGAGACTGTAAATATAATTAATTAATTGATAACATTAATTTGATTTTTAAATGAAAATATAAATTGAAATAAGTACAATGAAAAGTTTTTAAACGCAATTATACCTTATATTCTGTAACTGTATATTCATATTGACAATTTCAACCAAGTATCCTAATTTAAATTTATCCCAATGTTCTACGCTTATTGGTTCTTCTAATAAATATAAAATAATTTTTTAAAAAATATGTTTAAATATATAATATAGAATATTTAATAACTATTTTTTGTTTTATTAATTAATATAATTTTTATGTTAAAGAAATACTCACGTGCAAAACAATAAACAGATACTGAAGCTGATACATAAATGATACCTCCACTTTTCTCCCAAATGGATGTTTGACTTTCGTAGTTATAAATCATACTTTCATTCTTCTTCATGCGCACGAAACAATCAAATTTTATGAAAAAATTTTTAAACTAATAAAGACTTAAACAGTAATAAAAGAGATAATTATATAAACTTATATTTCTGCTAAAATAGAAAATTTTTTGCAATAGATAAAAGCAAAGAGCGACATATTTTGAAGATTTTTTTGTTAGCTGGATAGGCTTTCATAATTCACAATTACTCTTTTTAAGTTAAAACTTACAAATTTTATTCTGTGAGTGATAAATTCGGGTTAATTTATCATTTGGTATATTATAAAATATTGAATTATTTCAATTTTAACTTTTCTTATTCTATCTAATTTGATTTTTAGGTCCTTATGTTAGTTTTTCTTTTTTATGTTCTAAAACTCTTTTTGCTGTATAAATTATCAATATTTAGTGAGTGATAATTTTAATTATTATTATTTTAATAGTAAAATAATGTACTTAAAAGTAGTTCATATCATTAAGCTACGAAATTTTGAAAGAACAGTGTTTATCTGAACAACCACGTATTAATAAACAGAAATTGCATTTAAAGAGAAGGAATTCAAATCCATAATACTAAACTTCTGAATTGTTTCAGAAGTTCAATATTATGGATTTGAATTCCTTCTCTTCAGATGTAATTTCTGTTTTAAATATTGGTTTCCAACTTAGCAAGTCCATGATATCAGTGTAATTATCATTATAAACTTCTTTTAAATCTACTATCATTTTTAATTATTGAGAATATACTAAAATTTGATGGTATTTCTTTTATTTTTCGTAATTCTCGTAGACTCTATATGAATATCATAAGCTATCTTTTCATTTGCATGTAATCAACATGGTAGGAAATTACCTTATTCGGGAATATTTTAGCTAAGCACACTTTTATTGGCACAGCTTAGCTAAAATGCACTATGGCGTCAAGCGAGCTTAAAATGTAAAATCTTCTAAATATAGATTTTTTTTTTTTTTTTTTTTGGAATGAAATGTAACATAACGGAATCGACGATTAGCACGTTTATGTATTGATCGGTGAGGATGATCTTTAATTCTGTCAAGTATATCTCAGAAATTAAATACAGTACTTTGAATTTGCTGACACAATAGTGCTATATCCAAAGATAATGCGACTATAGATCACCTAAAATTATGATATTTATTCTGTCCATGTCGATTATTCTTCGCAAAACTTTTTTCAAATAAATATTCACGACTTCATGAATATTTATTTAATTATTATATGAAGTGATACAGTTGCAAATCTGTAGAAGGTACTCTATATACAGATTGAAAAAGTTATATCGTATACAGAATAAAAATTGTAGTGGGATTATCTATTAATTTAGAATTTAACATATTTTGGTAATAGAAAGTCAAATTACAATGGTTTATTTGTTTTAATAATGTGTGCGACTGAAGCCTGTAATCGCGAGAATCAACTCTCAATTCCTATTCCGAAATCGATTCGCTTGTGAAAATTCGTTTTTGTGATGACGTCACGAGATACTTGTAAAATAAAGTAGATCTAAATTAATTATTTACCAATAAAATAATTTCTGTCATAATTAATATATGTTTAAAACGATAGTTTTTCAAGTCTAGAATTGATGATTTTAAAAATTTTTTCTTCAAAATTAATTTTTATTGTTTACAGTATACTCCCGATTAACCGTAGAAGTTGGGAAATCAATTTCCTTGTTATAATCCTCAAAATATTAAAAAATTCGGAATTATGGATAATATTCATTTAATATTAAAAAATAAATTAAATTTCTTATATATAAATAGCCAACTTTTCTATAATTTATTGAAAAAGGAAATAAGAAATTGGTTATTTTCAGCAATATTTTATTGCAATATTTATCATTTTAATTTAATTCTAATTTTGATCTCCAATTATCTAAGATATAATAAAGACTGAATCTGGGATGTTTAAAAATCTTGTAGATAGCTCAACTAAGATAAAACATCACTTTCGCCTTGCGGAAGAACTCCAGTTAATCCGCAACTCCTAGCAATTAGCAGTATATTATATTAATATTTCGAAATGGCTATAGGAGCTTTTGATGAATTCGCCTGATAAAAATATCGTCATGGTATGACTTTTAAAATACTTCTATTAGGCGGCCGGATGGCCGAGTGGTAACGATGTCAGCGTGCACGTAGGAGGACCGGCACGCCGACCGCTTCCTGGGTCTGGTATCCCCTGAAAAGTTTTTCGGGATGCTGGGCCCGACCCAGCGATTTCCGTCTTTCACCATTCGGCCCCCCTCCACGGCAGCCAATGATTGGAACTGGCCCTGCCCCTTAGTAATCTCCCTGATTGAAAAGGGGCGTAAAATATGCAAAAAAAATAAAAAATACATCTATTATGTTGTATGAATTATTTAAATGCTA
>WUQG02412803.1:0-16057 GCA_011317285.2 Androctonus mauritanicus | reverse complement strand
TGGAGGGTATCCCCCATCGTGGTACAGATTGCTGCGCATAATACACCGGATGATGCGGCGAGAGTAGCGCAGTCGTGCCGTTTAAAACCTCTCCAGTTGACGAATAAATAGCGTTTCCCCCCCTCTCTCCCTTAGCCATTCTTCCCGGATATCGTTTTCGACTCGATGTGATGGGATGGGAGATGAATGTCGACCTCTAGCTCTGCATACATCTGGTAGTTGATTTCGTTTGTGCGTGGAAAAACACCAGTAAATTACGTCCACGTGGGGTATCGCTGCACTCGGCACGGTCTGCTGGAGTGAAATTAATGACGTCGTCACTGTACAAACTATTTTTATTCTTCCCGCGGGGATCATTGAGTTGACCGTTAAAGTTATCTGTGGGGCTAAGATTGGGCGGAGCCCGTGGTATATAAGAGCCTACCGGTTAATGAATGGAAAGAAGAATTTTTTTTTTTTTTTTGTATCAATGTGTGTGTTTGTTTGACGCCCCAACACAGTTCACCAGACATATTTAGAGATTTGAGAAGGAACATTAGCGCAGGCACTCCCCTTTGTGCTTTGGGTGGTTAGGCAATTGGAACGATTACGAATTTAGTGGATTTAAATTGATTGAGAGAGAGGATCGTTTTGACAAATAAGATCAAAACTTTTTATTAAAGCATATGTTTTCAATGAACTTTTTTCCTTTTTTGAATAATATTGCAAACATTAACAATGATAAATATATATAATCATTTTATCTTTGGAAGCACTCCAGTACAGTATTACATAAGCATAATTTTGGTCATATTTTATCCTCTCTCCCCTATGTAAGCAATATATTGACCCCTTCTTAAATTACATAAGATTTCATTTTTCTGCCCCTTTCTGTCTGTTTAAAAGTAAAGAAGTATACAACTGTAAATGCAAATTTTATTAATTTGTAATTGTTACAGTTTTTTAATGCTAAAAAGTAATAAAAAATATAACAGAAAAAACATATAAAATATAATAAATTCGTACTGTATTGCATACATATTATACCAATAGTTCTAGTATGCCAATTAAATTTTAAAATCTTAAATATTGAAGCAACACCCACCTAAGAAATCGTAAGATTTATTTTAGTCGTCCCTCCCCTTAAATGCTTAATTAATATTAGAGTTCTATTAAAGACCTGAAGGACTGAACTTGATAAAATTCAAAAGATTGTCCGAGTCTCGCAGAAGGTATGTGAGCTGCTTCTGTGACACTAGGACAATCTTTTGTATGGTCTTCTTGGTCATTTCCCCCTTACAGTTATAATGTGAGACTGGTACCCAGAAGGGTTATTATAGGCTTCATTGTTGTAGAAGACTAATTTCTTGGATCCACAAAATACAGCATGCAAAATCACTTTCTTTAATCTAAAAATTATGAATAAACTTAAAAATATTTATTTACAGAAATAATATAATATTTATTGATTTCCCTTTTGCTGACAGTAATGGTTATATTTATTTACTGTTTTTTAAAATGTAAATGGTACATATGTTTTTCCATTTTAGTATATAATCGTGCTTATGTTTTAATATAACCATGTACTATTTTGAAATTTTTAACCGAAGAATAAAATGAATAATAAAGATAGAAGAAATATATATATATATAAATTTGCCTTTTATTATATATCATTTAAAATTAGAATATTCAGATTTTCGCTTAGAAATTTTTATGAAGTTTTAAAAGATTTAAAAATTTATATTGATTCAATATGGTAAACTCATTTAAGAAATAATAAAAATGCAATTTTTAAAACAATATATTTAATGAATAAATTAAGTTTGTACATTGATCTTACTAACAGAATCTATTCTATAAATAGGAAAGTAAATAAAGATTAATAGCAATATAAAAAATAGTAAACTGTGATAAATTTTACAACACAATATTATCTTATGATATTTTTAGAATTTTTTTAATAATTATGAAAATTAAATATAGTAGAAATATCAGAAAACAAATTAAATAATAATTGAATATTTTCTTAAAATAATATAATTTATTTAAGAAAGAAAAAAATTGATTGACTTTTTTTTAATATTTTGAAAATTAAAAATAAAATGCTTTATGTTTCAGAAGAAGGTTTCCCAAATTCCAATATGTAGTTTTTGTCAGGGTACTGCTAGTAGCAATAGAAATGGAGTTTCTGAAGAGTTGTTATCTTGTGTTGATTGTGGCAACAGTGGTAAGGAAAGATATCTTATTTTTTATAATTCCTCTTGGATCCATAAATAAATTTTTATAAATATATTGAAAAGGATCACATCCGATTTTTTTTTTACAAAATATTTTATCCGATTTTTATGGTTATATTTTTTGGTTATATAAAATTATTTTAACTAATTAATTTTATTTAAAAAAATTTTAAGAAAAAAATAACAACATAATTATTTTAAAATAATAATCTATATACAGTAATATATATATATTTATTTCAGCAGTAAATATATATATTAATATCAAAAATTTAATCTCTTTAAAATTTAATTAGAATTTATAATAGTTAAGTTATAATAAAATTAATGCAAAATAATTAAACAGAAGTTTATTTAATTTTGAATACACTTATAATCATTTAAAAATTTTTTTAAAGTTAAATTTTGGAAAAATTAATAAATATTAAATAACTTTACACAATATAGAATTTTATTTATATATTTTTTAACATTAAAAATAGGATTTTATTTAGAAATGTTTTAAATATATATTTAGAAACACTGATTTTTTTTTTGTATTAACTATACAGATTTTATAATTATTTTAAATTATTTATTTATATAAGATTTACAAAATTAACACCACTTATTCTAAAAGGCAGATGTCAAAAAGTATTATGAATATTGTAGGTAATCTTTCTGCATCACTGATCATATGAATATTTACTGTTATGTGATGCATTCAGTAAATACATAATTCACAAATGTAATATATACCTAAAATGCATCTTTAAATATTAATCTATAATGGAATATTAAATAAAATACTAATATAAAATATTTTTATTAAGAAGTGTTTATACTTATTTTTGTGTATTATACATCCGATTTCTCCAAATTATTAATAATAAAAATGCTGTAAAATGTTTTTAGGCCATCCTTCCTGTTTAAAATATTCAGCTGAGCTGACAGCACAAATACAGAATACAAGGTGGCAATGTATTGAATGCAAAACTTGCACATTCTGTCACAGAAGGGATCAAGCTGTAAGTGATTTAAAATTATTTTATATATATAGAATTATATACTTATAAAATACTTAATATATAAATTTAATATATATAGCTATACAAATTTCACATATAAATATATATATATATATAGCTTTTAAACAAGTGCAGGTAGGTCTCAGCTTACAACTTCTTGTATTTGTGACAGTGATGTAATCAATAAATTCTATGATTGATCAATGAAATTCATATGTGTATGAGTCCATATGTAGTGACTGACATACCAAAATTATCCTTTTTGTCTGGTTCCTCTAGTTTTGTGTTCATTGACTCTCTTATGATAATGTATACAGGTTTAATAAAGACTGATAATGGGCAATCCATAAATTTTGGGCAAATTTCCAATTTCAGATTGCTCCAACTTACAATCATAGGGTTTGAATTAAATCACATCATAAATCAAGGATTAACTATATTTAAATATTAAGTACTGATTTTGAATTTTAATTAACAATGATTAGTAAACTAATATATAAGCAATGACTAGTAAATTAGTATATAAATACCTAGAATAAACATTTTATATTTTTTATAGTTATAAATTAATTCTGAATATAATTTATTATAATTATATATTATTTAATGTAAGAATTATACTTTATCAAAGGAAAACTTGTTATTCTGTGATGCCTGTGATCAAGGGTTTCATATGGGTTGCTTAAAGCCACCTTTGACTAAAATGCCAAAAGGTAAATCGACTTGTATAAAATGTATATTTTTTAATATAATATTAAAAAAAATTTAAAATATAAAGTTAACAAGAAGTATTTACATTTCTATTTCCTATTAAATATATTTTTAAATAGAATAACAAAATTATATGAGATTATTTTTCAAAATATTTGTATTCTTATATTCTTAGGTTATTGGAGTTGCAAGTCGTGTGTGAAAAGGAATAGATTAAAAAAAAAGAGATCAAAGTATGTCCATGAAATGGCAGTGAGTGTTAAGCAACGTTATAAAAAACGCAGCAATAGCAGACTAAATATGGGAACATCCTCTTGTAAAGGGTTAGTAAATGATTTATATTATTTAAGTTTTATTTTAAATATAATTATATTTAACAATAAATTATATGTGCGTAAATATGTATGCATTCTTTTTTAAAGAAAAGCTTTTTCGTTCTGTACTATCTATTATAAAGGTTTGATATGGCTTGCTTATAAAATAATTATTTTAGAAATACTTATCAAATAATTGTTTTAAAAAAGATTTTTAAATGCTGAACTGATATTTAATATTAATTTAAAAATTTCAATTGCAGATTACATCCTCTCTCTATCTGTGATCAAACGCTTAGTGATTTCAAAAATTCCACACACCAAAGGTTAGTATGATACTTTTTGATCTTTATGATATATTAATAATTCTACACTAATTAGACAAATACAAAATATAATTATTAATAATATATTTATTAAACTTAAATATAAATAAATGAATTTCCTAAAAACTGTTTTAAATCTGATATTTCTAATTATTTTATTTTAAAATAATTTAGAAATGTCTAATATGCTTTAAAATATTATTATATAGGAAATTATAATGGCAAACTGTAAATTCTTATTTAGTTTTAAAATAAATGATATTTTTCTGTATTAATTTAATTTATTAATAAAATTTTAGAGAAAATGAAATAACTAACAAATTACTAATCAGTTATCAGAATGAATGGAAAATATTATAAATTTTTTGTTATCTAATCAATTATTATTTGAAAAAATATTTATTTGTCTTCTTAATTACATAGTAATCCAAATAGATAAATAATAGACAAGAATTATTTAAATTACTCATTGTATTATTTTATAGTGTTTCTTGGGTTTTTATTTCAAACTATTTGCCTAATTAAGTTCTAATTACAAATATATTGACAGATTACATACATAAATGAACCAATGTACACATATACACATACACAATAATAATAATAATAATGACTTATTAATATTTATGAAAGAATATTATTCTTTAAAATATTAATCTTCAAACAAACTATTTAAAACAAAGAAATATTTTTTTATCAAAATTGATTAAAGAAATTCAAAATCTAATTTAGAATTTTCAAAATAGTTAACATTAAAGTTACATACAGAACAATTATAGATGGAATATTTCATAAAATGTTAAATAAGCACTATTTAATTTAGGTATTAGGTAAAACATTCTCCCCAAATTAAATAAAAATTTAAGATTTTAGGAAAAATTTATTGCAGATTAAATAACACAATTATAATGCAAGCATTCAAAATAAATTTTATTGATTAAAATTATTTCTTTAATTTAAACTATAAATAATATAAAGTATGAATGTAATAAAAATTAAATTGCATTAAGTCATCATTTCTTTAGTAATGATTTATTTTATGCCCATATTTGATATTAAAATTGACAAAATAGTCTTTTTTTTCTTAAATAAAGTGCATGAATGAATATAAATAATCTTTGAATACAAATTTTTCTTTTTAAATTAAATAATATATGAAATATTATTGAATTAATTTTAATCATTTTGTTCCTAATGTTCACCATTTTTTTTTATAAATAAACTTTTTTAATTTTAAATAAGATATAAATTAAAATATTTATAATGATTATCTTTAATTTTTTAATCTTTTATTATAGAATATACTATGTGATATATATTAATTATAAATTTGATTAAAAATTTTACTTATAATTGAAACATAAATTATTAAATTCACTGATATTATAAATAATAATAATATAAAAATTTATTATTAAATATTTATGATATCAATGACTTAAGTGCATATTCTAATTTTAACATCAAATTGTTGAAGCTTTTGAATTAAATTAATTTTAAGTTTAAAAACTATATTGATATAATATTTAATCAATAAAGTTTGTAATATACAAAAAAAAAATAAAAAAATTATTTATTTAATTGTTTATTCTATTTTAAATATCTTTTAAATGAAACTAAAATTAATATGATTTCATAATCATTCATTAATTTTTGTACAAAATTTATATTATATATAAATATTTCATTTTATTATAATAATTTTTGTAATAAAATGATATTGTTTAATTAAAGAAAGATTTTAGACTATAATACATTTTAAGATTACTAATCAAAATAATTAAATTTTTAATGTTTGACTGCAAAATATTTTTCTGAATTTTTTTTAATATGCTCATTTTGTTAAGTTTATATTCATTTAAGTACAAGCTCTTGTTATGATTAATCTAACTGTTATCTATTATAAAATATAAAAGTTTCTGTTAATATTATTCAGTTTATCATTATATAATAATTATTTTGCAAATATTCAAAATTATGTTATTTAATAGTTAAGTGATTGTGATAATTAATGATCATTAAAATAATTAATGAAACATTATTTTATAATATACTATTAACATTAGAATAAACATTGATCCTAATTTTTATAACATAGTTATTATTTAGAAATAATTTGAAAGAATTGTCATCAGAAAAGGAATTATGAAATGATTTTATTGAAGTGGTATGACTAATTATCAAAGAATGAACTTAAAAGATAATTCTGTGAAACATGAAACATTGAATACATCAGTCTTTGTTTTGAAAATTGTTAAAACCAGTGAAAATTTACAGAAAATTGTGAACTCAATAGTATGAATTTAAACAGAGAAGAAAATTGGAAGAATTATTTTTGTTAATATTTTAATGAGAAAATTATTTATAATTAATAATATATTTATTTAAAAAAAAAAGAATATCAATAGTTATATATGTTGTTTATATAAGATTTATATTAAATGATATTATGTAATTAAACAATCAGTACAACAAAAATATCTGGATATAACATATTCACAATTAAATTATATCTACTATATTTTTGTATTGTAATAAATAAAAATGATAAAAATAATAACTTTTTACAGAAAATAAATGACATAAATTTATATATACATATCTATTTTCAGACCACCTGGTTCCCGAATTTTACAGAAACAAGTTTCTGTTGATAAAAGAAAATCAGTTGAAGAACAAATATCATCAAATGTTCCTTGTAATGGTACTATGCCATTTCCTTCACCTCAATCTTCCACTAACAATGGATTAAAACTTTCAGAAAATAGAAATTCCATAAATGATGTATCCAATAATGAAATGCCAAACCAAATATCAATAATATTGAATACTTCATCTCTTCCTTGTAAACCAAAAGGTCTTATAGATGGCCTCAGTAAATTTTTCACTCCATCTAATAAAAGAAAGAGTAGAGTTGTTAGTAATGATGAGCCTTCTACTTCAGTGGCCAATGTCAATTCTCAGCAACCTACTCAAAAATCTGAAGATCAAACTTTAAGGCGAAAAAATGGACAGCTATTACCAGAAAAAGATATTGCAAGTATCAAAATTTCTACATCTAATAATAAATCTCAAGAACTGTGCCAATTATCCATATCTTCTTCATGTGGATTAAATAATCAGTCATTATTAAGGCTTAGTCCTCCTTCCTTCATATCATCTATGTCGTCATCAAGTACTTCTTCTTCATCATCAGCATCTACTTCATTATCAGAGTCTTCATTGAAACATGGAGGCAGTGGGCAGTTAAAGAGTCTATTTGATGGACTGTCTCATCTTTATACTACTCCTAGTGATTCTCGTAAACGTGATAAAACGACTGCACCAAATTATGCTCCTCCAAAGCGGTTACGGAAAGCGTTATCTACAGACAGTGTTAGTGATATAGTTACAGTTTCGTCTGGTCTTTCTCAAGGAGCAAAGAAAAGTTTACCCCAAACAACTATGTTACAGCCTTTAACTGAAAAGACAAAATCTCTATCAGGAAGTCCACCTTTAGAAGAAAACCCAAATAACATAACACAGCTTAATGTACATTCTTCTTCACAGTTTTCTGCTACATCATCATCATCTCAAGGACCACAAAAGAAATCTGCTTCTCCTATTCAGGCAGCTTCAAATTTAAGTCCATTACAGTCATCATCAAATCATTTGCCAGCTGTATCAAATACAAATGTTGATCCAATTTTGCCAAATCCATCTTTGGATACATCCTACAAAAAGATGAAAAAATGTTTTAAATATTATGGTAAGTTTCTAATTTAAGTATATACATATTTTATATGAAATTTATTTTAGTTTTTCAATAAAAATGAATTATAATTATTATAATTTCAGCTATGTAAAATAAATTATAAAATTTTTATATTTTGTTTTTGGACATTTGAAAACAGGAAAAGAATCTTTAAAATTTTGGTTACAAAATAATATACTTGAACATATTAGTCAGTTATATTTCAAAAACTAAATTTATATTTGCATAACTATCGGGAAATAAAAATAGCATTTCTATATAGAAAACATTTTAAAATAGATTCAAAATTTTATGTGCAAGGATAAGTTTCTTCATACATTTAATAAATTTAATTTTTCAATTGAATGATTTAAATTGTATTTTAAATTATGGAAAGCGAATTCCAAATAAATTTAATTTGTTAAATAATCTTAAATTTACATTAAAAAAATATTTTGAGTCCATATTTTTTCAAAATTTTAGTGTAATGATTGGTTTAGTAATTTCAGTTTATTTAGTAAGGTAAAATAATTATATTAAATGTTGCAAAAACGCATTCACACTTATTTGAAATAGCTTAAAGTACTTTTGAAATAAATGTAGATATTACTAAGTGAAAATTTTTGTTTTAATATATAAATAATTTAATAAATTAATCATTAAACAAGCTATCATCATTTTAAAAGAATTTATAATTAAGTAGAATTTTTAGTTATTAAATAAATTTGTTCATCAAAAATAATTCCAATATGAAATAGAAAATTAAAAAATTATAAACGAATAAAACAAAGTATGATGTAAATAGTTAGAATACAAATTATTTATTGTTTTTAATGGAAGATATCATTTGCAATCTTTATATTGCTTATTTAATGAAATTATTTTCTACACAATTTAAACATATAAACATCTCATCTCTTATTTAATTTTATTTGTCTTATTTTGATGGAAGTCAAAACTACTAACAAAACTTTTATATAATCTAATTTCTGTAAGTTTGCCAGTAAATTTCATTCATATAAATTTATTTTTAGAAATTTTTAAGTCGATTTTTATAAAAGCTTCTAAAATCATGAGATGTTTTTATGTAACAAAAATGAAACTGTTAAATACGATATATATATATATATATAAAACAAGATAAAAAATTTATAAAATTATCTCCCACACTGTCATTTCATTAAAATAATTAAGATCAATATTAGATAAGTACTTTCAATTATTATTAGTATTCAAATACCAGAAAAAAAGTAATTTTACAAGCTTAACAACACACCAGTAGATAATCAAATGACAACAAATAGAAGAAAATGTTTTTTGGCAAAGATCCTTGAAAGTTTAGCGATGCGATTCGGGCTGAGTCATCGATTTTTAAATGAGTATACCTGATAAATGAATTTTGTGAAGAACGTCGTTATAGGTTTAGGTTGATGGTTTATAGATATTTAAAAAGAAAATAATATTTTTAAGGTTTTTTTTTATTTTTGTGTTGTTTAACGTAAAGAAATGTTATTATTTTAGTAATTTATAAAGAGATAATTACTTATTAAATTTAATCGTATTATTTACGTGTAAATCCGATACTCGTTATCTGTGCGGAAAATAGCACATCTTTGTTAATTAATTTCTTGTGTCCCTACTTTTGCTTTTTTTTTTTTTTTTTTTTCCGGGCATATCATGAACAATTTTTTGTCATCATGATTAACAAAAAGAAAAGAAAGACATATGAGAATAACAGAAATAGTAATATACAGTTATTTAAACGCACAAGTAAAAAATTGTGAATTTTTATTACATTTTATTTCTGTTAGTTTTTTATGCAAAATCTATTTTTATTATATATATATATATATATATATATATAAGAAAGTTTTGATGTATTATATTTAAATTTATTAATTAATTACCGGGCGTATTAAGTAGGTTTTTATAAATGTGTAAAAGCTTTGATAAATTAAGCAATTTTTGAAAATCATCATAATTACTCTGCTAGAGAAATATATTACTTCCTCACGTAACCTCACTTTACTCCACTTGAATGTTAATGTGAGAAAATTTCTATAGCTGTCCTGTAGTTGCCAATTATCTGGCATTGTCCTAAATCTCGATTTACAATGAGATGTAGGTGGTTTACAACATTATTTCACGATATTTAGATACGGTAGGCTAGTTTAGTTATTTTTCTCTGGTGAACATTAATGTTTACTGGATGACTATCCGGAAATCCTGACTCACACATTTGTTACTCTGCTCATAAATATGACAACCCCCAGTACCACCTCTGTAGTTGTATCAGAATAATTGGGAATACTGTTTGCGGATGTTTAGTGAACGGTGGGCACCACCTGCTGTCTTGGTCCGCAGGGTTTCCTTTGTCCCTCGGGTAGTCTTTTTACGGTGGGTAAACCCCTCTGTACCAACTGTTGTTTGTTGACGTGTAGAATCGCAATTGGAAAAGTACACTTTTGTAACCATTTTTACTTATCGAAGAAAAATGCAACATTTTTACTTTTTAATGTATTTCATATATAAATACATCTGTCAAATTCCCAGCAGAGGAAAATGATACTTTTCTCTGTTAAAAATACTTAAAAAAATAGTATAAAATTAATCTTATACCTTCAAACTGATATATTTTCAAAATTTATCAATTATACGAATATTTGCTCATTTATATAGGAAACTGTTCTCCATTCGCGTAGACATATTATTATTATCATTATTCGAATAGTTCGATAATTTCTGTTTATTAGGAATTAACTATCACTGTTTAAAAATTTCACGAACATCGTATCGTTAATCTAACATTGGGTCTCTAAAAATTTCTCAAAAGACGATGTTTTCTATATTATTTTTGTGATTCAATAATAAATTATTGTTAGCAAAAATATTTTAATTCTACTCAATATTATTATTATTATTATTGAATAAAAAATATTTTAATATAATAATAATGATAATAATAACATAATTATTAAATTAATTAAAAAAATTAAATTAATAATTAATTAAAAAGTTAAATATAATATGAGGATAAATAATAATTATGATAGTAATAATATTTATTTATTATATCATCATTATTATTATCATCATCATCAGTTTAATATCATATTATTTAGCATTAAATAATAATAATAATAATGATATTTAAGGTTAAGTAATATGACATTAAACCGAAATTTTGCTATTATACAAATAAAAGTAATGACGATCAAATTTAAAAACGCGTGAGAAACATCAATTTTTAACCAAGTCAAACAATAAAGTGACGTTCTTTATACGAATGAATTAAGGTTTTCTGTTGGAAATCATTTTCACTTCCTGTTCGGGTATATTTTAAGCCACGTGCATCGTGACATCTCCGTTAGTGTTGGGTTTGTGTTCTAGAGAAACACCAGACAATCACGACGAAGCATATCATTACGATCTTCCAGCCGCTTTACAGAAAAGCGTGCCCCGAATTGGCAATGAGTCAGTCTCGCCAGGGCAGCTGCACATCGGCCTCAACTAGCACAACTAACAACCCCAGGTGCCCGAGGGAAGGGGGGTCGAGGAAAAAAAAAAAAAAGGGAGATTGCGACATCTGCGCTATAAACTATGCCCTCATTTTGCCGTTTCTCACCCCAATGTTCCCTCTCACGAAAACGGTTATCGTTCGTTCTATTGAAGTGACCACATTCATTGGTGTCAAGTTCATTCTATCGGGATTATTATTATTATTATTATTACTATTATAAGATTTTTTTTTCGTTTCTCTGTAAATTATTATTAGACGTGATATTTTAACATTTTGCACTTTATTGATTCTCTAGCACGAAGTTATTTTTAGAAATCTAGAGAGATTATGTGCGAATAAAATTTATATCTTGACATCTGCAAAGAATTAATTTTACATAAAGTTTTTACGTATATAAAAAAATATATATATATATATATTTTTTTTAAAATTTCAATAATAATAATTTTAATTTTTTTTTAATTAGAAAAAAAAACTAAACGAATAGATAAAATAAATATTAATTAGATAAATCGTAATTTAAAAAAAAAAAAAAAAAAACGATATTTTTATATTTGATAGTTTATAAAATTCATTTCAATTAATATAAACTTTTTAATTTTCATTTTCTTTTTTTTTTTAAGAAATCGATAGAAAATTTTTCATGTATTAAATAATATATTTTTATTTTATAAAATTCTAATTTTATAAGCTACGTATTTACTAAAGAATTAAAATTTACTGCGTTAAAATTAATTTTACGAATTGCTATACATAATTTACTCTAAAATTTACATCAAACATTAAATAATCTAAAAGATACTGAAATATTAAAAATAGTGAAGACTAAACTACATTTCAAGTATTTTTGTTGTTTATTTAAACAGTTTATTACTTGTTATTATGCAGCTGTTGAAGAACAACTCATGAACATTTTATTGATAATTTTTTTTTTTTTTCGTTTTTACTGTAAATGTTGAAAAAATTTATGAATATCTAATTCTCTTTATTTCTTAATTCAGATTATTTGATGATACAGAAACTATAAAGTTTCTAAATATTAAATGTATTTTAAATAAAAATATTTTAATTTTTAAAATAATTAAAATTCTGATAAAAAATGTTTTTGGAAAATTTATTACACTTTTTCTTATTCAATACATTTATTCAATTAGTTCAGTGAATTTTGTGATTTTTTTTTATTTATTCATGATTTAGTGACAGTTTATATTTAATATCAAATCTAAATTGTTCGTCAATCAAATCTTAAAAAAACTTTGAAAGAATTTCTAATAATATAACATATTGTGCAGCTGAAGAGGGGCATTCCAGCCTGAAAGCGCTCCTGCATCTATAATTTTATTCTAAGATCCTATAAGCTAGTTCAGATTTTGTTTTATCACAATTTGAGACATAGTTGTCAATTTGGTATAAATAATAGAAAATAACTCTTTTTTGACTGTATTTCTATATTTATAATAGAATGTGATTTGATTAGAATACGTTTGATCAGTATGTCTTTGGCTTATAATAAAATCGAAATGTTAATATAGCTTTAAAATTATATATGTACACAAATACTATAGTTTTTAATTTTAAAGTCTGTTGGAAGATCTGAAATTTGCGGCTAATAAATTGAATAGTAAAATTAAGAATCTGAAAAGAGATTAATATAAATTTGTTGTAGAAAGTAAGTTATTAGATTGACTTGTTTTGAAAGAAATTTGCAAAGTATCATATTCACTATTTAAAGATCAAACTAAAATTGCATTAAATACAAATTACTAACTATATGGATTCTAATCTCAATATTTTTTGCTCTTAATATTGATTTTTATACTATGATTTCATTCTGCGTACTCTTTAAAATATATTGATTCTGAATAATGGAATTGAAATACGTTTATAAATCAAAAATATAATTTAATTTCAAAAGAAATTACTTTTATATCAAAATTTTGTGTTAATAGAAATGATTTAAAAATAATATAATAATCACAAAAACAGCATAAAATAATAAACATAAAATACATTTTTAAGAAAAATGTTTTCAATGCATTTATATTTTCCTCATCTTCTAATAAATCTTCTATATCAGAAGCTGAGAGGATGCCAAATTCGTCAAAAATATTTCTGCTGATAAAGAATTCAATTGCTGTGAAGGACTTAGTGTTAATATATTGTGAATTTTAAAATATCCAATTTTTTTATTTCTTCTTTAATAGACTAAATTTAATTGTTGTTTTCAAATATAAAAAATAAATATTATTGGTTTAGTAGAGTTAATATGCAACAAACTCATGTATTTTTTTTTTTTAATCTCATCTTACAAAATATCAAAAATTTATTTAAAATGAATTGTGAAAATGAATGAATTGATGTCAAAATGAGGATTATTTGGAAACAATTAATTTATAAAATTTTTTTGTTATTCAGTTTTAAAATGATGCTTTTAATTAATAATTATTATAGAGCAGATCTGACCAACCCACAGCTCCTAGGCTACATCCTTTTGTGTAACCTATAAGATTTTTTTTTATATTCTAATATCAGAGTTACACTTTTTCACCCATGGAACATCAAACTTAATATTGTTACAAATTTACTATTTGTATAAGCTTTATGAGAAGTGATATTACCTATTTTATTAAACAATAGGTACAAAATAAAAAGAATCAAATGTCATAACAATCAGTTTCATTCATCATTCATATAGACCTTATATGAATGATGAATGAAATAGATTGTTATGACATTTGATTCTTTTTATTTTGTACATCTAGTTTCTGTTTAGGTAAAACAATAAGTACTACCAAGTAATTTATAGAACAATTTGGGTTGACTAACATTTTTAATTTAAACTCTGTTTCTAACACAAGAAATATTAAATACAAGTATTATATTCAGTAATAAAAATTTATTCTTAAAAGAAACATTTCCAATCCATATTGAATCTTCCTCAGCTCTAATTAATTCTATTTAATTAAATTCCTCTATTTAATATTTCTTGAGTTGACTAAGCTGGTTAGAGATATGATATCTTTATATATTTTAATTGTTATTTTCAGAAACATACAGTATTAAATATTTTATATATCCATAATACTCTTATTCTGCTTTGGTACTACTATAATACTCACAAATAACTAAGCACTTGACAGCAGGTGTATGTTAGACATTAATTTTTATTAAACACTAACATTTTCGATGTCAAAACATCATCTTCAGGCATTGAAAAAGAACAAGTTAAACAAAGAACCAAATTAAACAAAAATTAGAACATTACGAATTATAATGACATTATGTTGCCATAGCAACAAAAGTTAAACTCATTATAAATCTATTAATTTTTTTAAGATATTTAAACTTTTTATAAAATAAAACTTTTAATAAAATAAATTTTTTTCAAAGTGCTAAACTTAAAATTATACTTGTAGGTAAGGTTTTCTGGTTTTCTTAAATGATCTTATAACACGCACTATACTATTTTCTTCCTAAGATGGTTCTTCATTCAAGAGGTATTTCCACGGGTGTGATAGTTCAGAATTATATATGTAAATAACAAGTAGTAAAAAAAATTATTGCATCACCCTATAAGTTTGTTGGAACTTAGAAATAAACATAAATTATTGCATTAGAACCATTAACTAGATAAATATTACAGATGTATTTTTGTTTTTCTGTCTGCAAAACAATCTAATTAGTTTATTTGGATCCATTTTTCAAATTTGTTACAATATTGTTTCAAGCAACAGGTCATTTGACTCATAATTGTAATTCAGTAATTCATATTCAGTTGTGATGTATTAAGTGATGCATTAAATATTTTTATATTTGCACTGCTCACTATTGTTGAATATTATAGTATTATCAGTACTACTATGTTTTCATTATATAATGGCTGGATAGCTGAATATGCAATTTATGGAATGGTGATATAATAATTTTTTCCATTACTGCATATATTATTTAGAGCAGAGATTTTCAATCAGAGTTCCATGACATATTGATGTTCTATAAACTTGTCAAAAGTTTTTATAGAAACTTGAAAGCACTTGCAAACTGATCCAAATTTTCCAGTATTGAAAACTATTAATGTTCATTTTTTTATTATATTTTAGGAATTTATATGACTAGTTTAATTATCAAATTACATAGTACAGCTAGTTCTCAACTTACGACCATTCGACTTTACGACCACAATTGTAAAGTCGAATATGAAGTCGATAATGTGAATTTATAACATAA
>WUQG02412802.1:0-41610 GCA_011317285.2 Androctonus mauritanicus | reverse complement strand
TAAGTTGGGGATTGTCTGTATTTACATCTCATCATCATGAACAGTTTAATAGCAAGCACTGTATAAACAATCTGTGACTGAATCTGAAAACAAATGGCATGTGTATACAAAGTAACACACTGACAAATTTTTTGGACATGGAAAACTTAAAGTTGATATATTGTTTTTAATTAAATTAACATTTGAATTGAAAAGTGAGGGATAATTTTTATAAAAATATAGAAAATTTAGGCAAGCACTCTTAAAAAGATTTGCTACTTCTATCTTAGGATGTCTTGTAAAGTTACAAGATATAAAATTCAAAACTTTATGTTGAGCACCATTTAATAAACTTTATGTTTTTCTTAAGTTGTTCTCTCATTATTAAATTTTTATATTATATAAATATGAAATTTTTAAAATTTATACCATAACCAATGACATATCTATTATCTTTATTAAATCTTATTTTTGTATCTTACTATATAGTGATATAAAAGTAATATTTAATTTCCATTTAAAAATCTTACAAAATTTAAATTACAAATTGAAAATTACTCACATTTACCTGCCTATATAATGGACTTGAATTTATTTTAACAAATTGTAAAGGATTGTGAGCTGGTTTTGCACTTGCTTTAGTTATCATTCTTGTTGGTATATATTCAGTGCTATCTCCTGATACTTGTCTTGAATGACTTGTACTACTACAGCTACTTCCACACATACTGTCAAGACTATCAGTAGATGTGGAGCGACGATGGCAGCCATAATCACTTAAAGATCTTCCACATGTAGGTTGCTGTCTTGTCTTTGGTCGTGATCTAGAATCTGATGATGGAGGAGTTTCTTCTTCATAAGTTCTATCAAATGTTGCAGAATATCTATATGTTCCAGGCATTTTTACTTATTACATCTCAGAATTATTTTTTGAAAATCTAAGAAGAAATAATCTGAAAAATAAAACAGTAAAATAATGCTTTATTTAAAAATTTTTATTAAGAAACTATTAAATCTAGTTTAAGTTAAAAAATGTTTTTTGATATTTTTTAAGTATTATATATTAAATTATTAAATTCAGGACCTGATTAAATTGTCAATGTACTATAAATAATATCATCATCAATATAACTAACCTTTTACTGATGATTAAAACATATGTCAAAGCTCCTGTGAATCTAAAACAGTTTTAATATGTCTTTATTAATATAGTAAGCTATGAAGAATTATTTCTATAATCCAACTAATAGTTAGTTTTTTGCCTACTGTACAGCAATTATTATAATCACTCTATTTTGACAACTAGATGTTCCCTTGAAGCCTGCAAAGTTTGGGGAATTAAATAACTCAATCCTTTTTGTTTTCCTTCTCTTCTTTTTATTGTCGAATTCTTTTTTTACATTATATGCATTTCGGCATTACAGCCCTCATCAGTAATTGTAATTATAAAAATTCGACATATTTAAGCATTATTTAAGCATATATATTAATTTTCAATTTATTTTATCTTCATACAATGAACATTTTTTATTTTTCATTAATTACCTCCAACATTAATTTCCATATTATTTTCATATCTTTATTATTTGTTTTTTGAAAAAAGGAAAAAGGGGGAAGATTCTTTTTGCATTCATCTAAAATACACTTCTATATTATATCCTTTAAATTTTAAAAGAATCGAATCGTTTCAAAAATGTTCCAAAATTATATCATTTCACTAAGAGCACATCATTATATTACCTTCTGTAGAGACTATAAAAGAAGAGAAGGAAAACAAAAAGGATTGAGTTATTTAATTCCCCAAACTTTGCAGGCTTCAAGGGAACATCTACTTGTCAATATATATGAAGATAACATTGCCAAAAAATAGAGTAGTTTTAATATGTGTTTAACTGTTCTAATTAAAACTGATTAAGTCTTTTATTATTATTTTTTTTTTATATGTGAAATCATTTATTATAAATATTTCATAGTAAATAAAATATTTATAAATTATTTTGAAATTTCATAGCTATAATATTAAAATATATATGATCCTGATTATAAAGCAAAATTAAAAAGAAGGACTATTGGATCAGGGACTTGAACCCATAGAACTACATTGACCAATCACAGAATTTACTGATCACATCACTATTATAAGTATGAATGGTCATAAGTCAAGATGGAGTTGAGGACTACCTATTTATGTATGTATATATATACACACACACAGTAGAGTATAAAGATAAAAAAAATCACATAGAAGAGTATAATTTAAAGAAAAAAAATTTCCAAAATTTATTATGAAAGAATAATATACAGTTTTACACACTATATTGTGGGTGTATATTTATATATATACTGTATATACACCCACAATATGGGTGTGTATATATATATACACACCCACAATATAGTGTGCAAAATTGTATATTATTCTTTCATAATAAATTTTGGAAATTTTTTTTTTAAATTATACTCTTCTATGTGATTTTTTATTGTTTTATGATTAATAATGATTTTCCTCCAAAATTTTGTATTAGATTATTTAATTATTAAAATTATCAGATGGAATAATATATTTAATCATTTATCTATAATTCCACTATTTTAACATCATTTTATAATCATGTTCTTATTACTAATTGATAAACTTATATTTAAGATAATCCTGTGATTTGTGATTTACAATAATTCCTAAGGAATTAAAGTGTTTTTACATAATCTAAATTTTACATAAGTCTTGTAGTCAAAAAAATAATTTTTTAACACAAATTATGAATCAAAAACTTTCAAGACTACATAGACTATAGTGATTGCACTTTCACAATGTTATGATACCATATTATTCCCAGATTAAAATGGAGATGTCATATGAAATGATATCATACCAGCAATATACACTTAAAATCAACAAACAATAAACTAAACAAATAAATCAAATAACATAAATTTTTAAATGTATTGTAAACTATGTTGTAAACATATTCACACTTAATAAACTATAGCTCATCCCTGATATACATCTTTTGCATAGATATCATTGATTAATTTGGGATGATAATCTTGATATATATCAAATATATTTACCTTATGTCATTTGAACAGAATGTGCATGACTATTTCTCTCAAATTTTCTTTTTCTTCATTTAAATTCATAATTACATACTGTGCTATATATAAAATATGTCATTCTGCAGAACTGTGATCAACTGTCTGATCATTCTGCTAAAGTAACACAATTTATAAATGATAATTTATCTTATTATTGTGAGATTTGTGTCGTAAAAGATAATAATGGCAAGATGGAAGTTCAACTCCATCAAGAAAAAAGCTGTAAAATTTCAACTTCAACAGTTCATCACAGAAACAGCAGGAACTTTAACTACAATTATAACAACTTCAAGTATTGAAAAAGAACAATTTAATAGGAATAATAATAATAATAATTTTTTATGTTTTGTTAATAATTTCATAATGTATTTTCTAATTATTATTTAGCAATTACAATAAATTATACTACAGTATTTTACAGTTTAGTGTACAATAAAATAAGTATTTCTTATTCAAATGCCTATACACTTTCATATAAATTCCAAATTTTTAATTGGTTTAGAACATATTTCCCATATAACACATACCAGTAATTCAATCGGAAATTGATGTCTGCCATATGTCATTTTGATGTAAGTCATGCTTTTGGAACATAATTACAGTGAATATAAGGATCTCTTATTTAAATTAATATTCTGTATTGAATAATAAAAATTATGGAACACATTGGGAAAGACGTTAGGTTCCAATGTTTTTATGGTATATTTTTAATATGTTAATTTTTATTTGTTGTAATGTATCAACACACCATATTTAGGAATATATATGTTACATTTCTGTTCTCACAGTTATCGTTATAGTTTGAATCATGTTACTATGGTTATTGTTCTTTTGTTTATTTTACTTGTTTGATAGAATTTATTTGTAATGTATGCAAACTGAAGAGGATTAAAAAATCAAAAGCACTACTTGCAAAAAAAAAAAAAAAAAAACAGAACTCTGTGTCATTTTCTGTGTCAAAGTTTTTACCTTCCAGCCATTGTGCTGTAATTTTTATAGTTTATGGAAAACATTTTATATAAAGTCAGATATATAGAAACTAGATATACATAAACTGGAGAATATTTATATTTTTTAAAAAATTATTTTTGAATGATATCTATTTTTAAATATTCATTTCAATTATCTTGCATTTCTAATATTAATTTAAACATCAATGTAAAACTATATATTATAATGTATAACTCTATAAAAATGAAACTTAATCTTAACAAATATTTGATTAGCAATATAAAATTAATCCAAAATTAAATAACAAATTATATTGATAATATATTACAATCCATCTTTCAAATATATTTTATTCCAGTGTTGTTTTATCAAACTTTTATATTGTAAATGATGTCAAAACAATCCAACAGAACAAAATCAGTACAGTGTTATAAGTTTATCGTGTTGATTGTAAATCCTATTATTACCAGTACATCATTCTAATATTTATATATGATATATATACTAATTTTAGTACGTATAGTATTTTGTATAAGGCCCAAAAATTATATATTAAAGACATCATATTCAAATGCCAATTGGCATTTTGTGATATCAATATTTTAATAACAATATCAGTTATACTATAGAACAATGATGGCAAATTCAGATTATTTTGTGTGCCAAAATTAAGAATATCAGGTAACATATAATATCATGGCCTGCCATGAAATATATGCCAGCATAGATATGAAACTAATTATCAAAGTAAAACATAAATTCATATTTATAGCATAGTTTTATTTATATTATCTGAGGCATATAAGTTTTTAAAAACACTGAAATGTAAAATAAATAAGGACTAAATCAAATAAAATAAAAAGCTGCTATAAAATTTTTTGATACCATCAAAATTTTGACACATTTTTTGAAGAAATTGGTACTCATGCCATTAATTTTCCATCACTGCTATAGAAAATCCAATCATTAAAATATAAGAAATGATATTTCACTACACTATATTATTTATACTAATATTTTTTGTTTTATAATTACAAATATTTTCAAATGTTTTCTAATTGATCAAAAATTCCAAAATATTTATATTATATAACTATACAGTTAAAATCAATAATAGTTCATCCACATTGATTCAGAATGTCTGCAAAATCAGGATTCAACAATGGGAAAAGTGGATCAACAATGGATCAGGATTCAACAATGGGAAACTTGAAAATGACAATTAAATAAATAAAGATTTTATGAATTTTAAAGATTACTTAAGAATCCATTTATCCAAAATCAGTTCTCGTTACAACAAATTAAAAATTTAATTTCAAAAAGTTATTATAAATAAAATAAGAATAATTTCAATGAAAATAAGAAGAGATTTTCTTGGTTATCATAATGAGCCCATTGCATAAACAAGTGATGAATTAAATTCATATACTATACTAGTTTCATTTTACTTTATATAAATTACACACTCATATGAATTTATTTATTGTATTTACATTTATATTAATTTTTCCATTCATCAATTATTCAATATTATTATTATTTTTTTTTTTTCATATAGTAATAGTCATCAAGACTAATTTATAAGTTTTTAGAAAAGTTTTTTGTGTTCGTTTTAAATATTTTGGCTACTTTGTTTATATGTATATATGAAAAAAAATATATATAGTGGATATACTGTATATTTATTTATTTGGTCTTATTTTTCCTCTCGGCCAACTAGATTTGGAATGACGTGAATGACATGGTTGTGTTTTGGTACTACTAATACTGGGCGTGACATCACATTAAACTGAAATTTCGTTTAGACCAATTTTCTATACTTTTTTCGCCATTATAAACTATATTATTGACATGAAATTTATCTCTATCGATTTTTTTCTGATCAGTATTATATACTTATGGTACTTATCAGAAGTAGAATTTTTTTGAGGGCGAATCCAGTAGCGAAATATTTTTATAGTAATATAATTTTGGAAAAAAAAAATCTAGCTATATATATATCGTAATAATAATAATCATAATTGTTAAATGTAATCAGTACTATATGTTTCAATACACGGTTATAAATGGAGACTGGCATCAATTATTTATTTAAATTTATTATTAACTAGCTCTATCGTTGATTTTAGAGAATTTACGAATATTGTACTAATGGCTTCAAGTTTCGATTATGATTTATAAATATCAGTTTTTATTATTATTATTATTTTTTTTTTTGTTTAGATATATTTTAAAATATATTTTAAATTTATAAACGTTAGATGAATTTTTAAAACAACTAAATAGGCGTAGCATACTTAAAATAAACTTTTATATAAAATTTAAAAATTATAATATCAGAATTCGGGAAAAAAGGTTTACAAAACTAGCTGTTAACTAATAGGTAGCGAGATAAAATAATTCGAATATATTTCTGATAAGCGTAGTTATATTGCATTTTTTTTTCTTTATGGTCTGCCAGCGCACATTACTTTGCAAAAACAAACAAAAAAAGATCTGAATGTGATCTCAATCGAAACATTTTCAGGTGCTAAAGAACGTTTTTGAATAGTAAAAACGCCTTTATATTTTTTAATTAAAAAAGTAACGCGACAAATTAATGTCTTCTTATTGAAACGTTTATATGATTAATTTTTAAAAAATACTGAATAAGCTACCACGCTTTTATTCTTAAAACACTCTAGGACACAAAATTAATTGATAAGGTCTACGCAGTATTCTCTTCATTAATATTCTGATATAAAATTATAGCCATTTTTATAATAATTGGAATAGAAAACACTATTAATTTTGCATTGTGATATATTAATTCATAGTTCTGTATAAAAAATGTTTCTGCTTTTTAACTAATATGTAATTAAAATGGCTATAGCATAACCTATAATTAAATCTATACATAATTGAAAGGAATTTTACAATCATATTTGTTGATTCCATAATACTTCATTTGCATACAAAAAAATGAATGTATTGTAAACAATAATTTAAGTTTTCTTTATAAGAATACATAATTCACTCTAGTTTTTTTTTACTCTGATATTTTATATTATATAATTTTATAGTATAGTCTTTTAAAATGCGTGACTTTTAACATTTATCACATTTAAAATATTAATAGAGAACACATATAAACTTGTTTTAATAATTGAAAACAAATATTGTATAGTATTAAATTTGAATAATTACGTCCGCAAAATTTTTCGATCATTTTTAATGAATGACGTTTATACTACAGTACTATAAAATGAATTTGGAATTTTCCGGCATAAAACTAATCCTTGGAAAAATGTTTCGAAGGAAACAGTTTACTGTAAATAAAAGCAAATTTTTCGTAACACGTGATAAAATTAATTTTTGCAATACCGTATAAGATAATATCAGAATGCAAATACGGTGCAGTGTAATCTAATATTATAATTATTGCGGGTACGGTAATAAACTTCATTTTAATTTGCTTGACAATTTTTTATTAAAAAAAATAATCTTTTGTATCCATTTTATCCAGCGTATATTACTTTGAAAAAAAAAATATGATGTTTATTTTTGAAGTTCTTACGAGATCCCATTACAAAATCATTACAGTTTGAAATTTAAGTCGATATTTTCGTAATTGTGTTCACATAAATGATATTATACTTTTTTTTAATAGTTATAACATTACTCGTGAGGAGGAAAAAAAAGCCCTATCTATAATTTCTCTAACATTTCGTTATTGCAACTTTTTCGTTTGAAAAAACATAATTTCGCATCTGAAACTTCTCTATCTGAACCAATCACGAAAAAAATATTTGAAAGTTTATAACAGCCTATTTTAATTAATATTATGAATTATTTTCAATAAAAATATTAGTTTTCTTAAGATTATTCCCGGATGAATTAAATCTGATAAACTGGAAATTTGAGGCAAGAGTATATGTAAAAAATACAGTACGCTACTTAATAATCCATAAAATGTTTGGCAGTGAAGCATTACTTTTTCTGTTTCAATAATACCAGCATCTTTTATTTAAATATATTTTCCTATTAGCTACTTGTTTTTTAATAGCTTCATACTATATAATTTTTTGTTTTACACAATTTAGGATAAAACGAAAAAAAAAAATTATAACTTTCTAATATCAAAAGCTCTGAATTTGCTCGGTCTATTCGGCCAATTATGCATAAAAAATTATCTTTAACGAAGATTTTCCGTAATTTTTAGTAATGATCATAGAGTCCTATTATAAAATTCTCGAACTAGTATTTTCTAGTAGGATTTGCACGTGTAGGCTACTTACTACATTTACAGAACTGCACAATGCAAAAGTAATTAATCTTTACTCATTATTTTTAGTTAATTAAAATGACCTTAAGTTAGATTCAATTTTTCCTTATCACAGTTCCTTTATAAAATATATTTGCCTGTTATAAAAACATTGGATTATGACTATTTTACCTTGATTTTAATCAAATTTAAAATCAAAAATCAGCAAAATTTTCCACCATTTGAATTCAAAAATAACTTTTCTAATTTAAAATAACAGCTAAATGCTATCAAATAATACGCTGCATTAATTTTATCGATTGAATGTTGAGAACTTATCATAAAAGTACGTACAGTATATATATCACATTGCATTGGATAAGAATAGCAACTCGCTTCTATAGAAATATCTTTGATTTCTCTTGAAGTGAATTTAGTAAAGAACAAAAATGTAAAGGTAATATTGCAGAGTAAAAGGGCAATGAGCGAGTCATTTATTCGATATAATAAAAAAGCAAGATGAAAATAAATTTATAATAAAATCAAGTTCAAATTACAACATATTATACAGAATAATGACTCTAATAAATTTTAAACTGACAGTAAATCATAATTGCGTGAAATAAGATTAGATTCATTTGTAATAGAAAAATTATATAATAAGAGAAGCGATATTTTAGCATGACATTGGTGATTTGAATATTAATGTATATTTTCAATTATTTTTCGAAAGATTTTTTAAAAAGATTAATTTATTCTATTCAAATTAACATATAAAACATATAGAAAACAAAACTTTTATACTACAAAATTTTCTTTTGATAAATTTGATTTTTTAAAGCAATCTCGTTAAGAACTGCCTTGAAAATCTTACAGATCAATTATTACAATTTAATCTAAAAGTTTAAGTTCGGTATTTATCTACATCTTTTCTTATGAAAAGAGTACAAATGAAGAATATTAGAAACAATTGTTATGATTTATCAAACTTAAAAATTCATAACTGAATTCCTCAATTAGTTTTAACTGAAAATATAAATGTATTGCATGCATAATTTCCAACATTATCATTTGCTAAAAAAATACTGCATTTTATTAATTCAATTCACGCGACCATTTTCGGTTTTTAAGATATCTACGAATATTTTAAACATTAAAAAAAAAAAAAAACACGAAGATTTTGCTGTTTCCTGTCTTAAAAATTTAATCTTTCGTTATCATTTATACAAAACGTGATTATTTACAAAATTCGTTTTTATTATTACATAAATTCAAAGGAAAAAACTAAAAAAAGGTTTATTTAATAAACTAAATACTGTAACTAGAAAAGTGTAGTGTTTAAACATTAAAAACAGAAATTTCTTGAAGGGAAACACACACTAGTTGACCTTGGGCTTCCCTTTTCTGTCTAAAGCCTGAGTCATCAAAATCTTATATATTTCAGTAAACTTTTCCTGAATCATAAACCTTAAAACGTTTCTTTTTCAGCTGTGATTAATTCATTCTAATTATAAGTTGTGATGTGTGAAAACTAAAATGTTGTTGTAGTGAATAAACAAACAGATATTTTGTATTTCTTAAATCTAACAAGTAAGACTGGCACATACTGTACTGCATATATCAGCATAAAATAAAATTTAAGTCTATCTTATATCAAGTTATTTCTCTAAAGAATACTAATTCGAATAATCGATAAGGAACTGTAATTCGATAGAGGAAAACAAGATTACAATCTATCAACAAATGGCAATCTGTTACTGGCAATTATTCAGGTAAGAGAGACTGTTCGAAAGAGGAAGCCCGGTGGCCGTGTCAATGTACTCCATGCAATAAAAGAGCAGCAGCAAGAACATGAGGGAAAAAAAAAAAAACAGGTCGCACCACTGTACAGCATTATAGCAATGTAAACATTTCATGCGTACACAGACTGCTACAGTGAGATCGAATGTCAATTTTTTCACACCTAAAGAACTTTTTTTAATATTTCTTAAAAGTAAAATCATATAATTATTAAACGTGCTTTTGAAACCCGCTTTAAGGATTATTTTTCTTCTTACCAGTATTGTATTGCTTATTAAGTGGCATTTACACAAAACAAAATATTATTATGCACGATGTTATTTAAATCTTAAAACTTTCGAGTTAAAGGGCGATAAGAAAAATTACAATAAACTTATATTTACAGTACCGTGAGAAGCAATTATAGTCTGAATTTAAATATGGATTGAAATACTAAATTTGCTTGAAAAATTAAATTGATTTATTAATAATTAGTAAAAAAGTGATCGACTCTTAAGCTAAATTATTTTTCATAAAGTTTAATGTTTTATTTTTTTTATAATTTAATTCTTTCTCGCTAAGAAACATTAAAAGATTTAAAGCAAAGCGTACATGTTGCGAAGTAGTGTATTGGCCTAATGAATGTCATCCATAGATGGTGTCACTTCTATGAAACCATGTTGGTAATGGGTCCCTAAGACTTTATAAAATTAGCTTAAAAAACAATTATTGGTAAGTTCTTTAGACTTTCATCCTTAACGTGGTTTGCTATTAACTTTAATATTAAATTAGACATAATTAAACTTTCTTTTCTCAGACTGTTTTTCGTAAAATATACAATAAATTTATAAAAATATCTCATATATTTTGATAAGTTCCATAATGTTATTTTCGATATTCGATATATCTATGAATATAACTGAATTGTTGACATATGAATAAGCGTAAAATTTTTGAGTTAGGATTAAAAATGTTCACAAGCTCAGATAAGTTATTATAAATGACATTAAATACTAGAACCAGAGAAAGTACAGTTCATTTATTATATTATAGTACTATACTTGATTTTTCTTGCATTTTTAATTAAATAAACATAAAAATATATACTGTGCTTTTTATTTCTTTATTTTTCCTTATTGGAACTTATCAAATTTCTTATATCTATGTTTCATTTACGTTTAGGTACGGTGTACATTATATCAGAAAAACTTCATTTTTTTTGGTGAGTCGAACTTTCAAACTACAATCAAACAATATACTGTATTGTATGTTTTAAAAAACTAGTATGCAGTTAGTATGAAGAAGAACTTAGTTTTTAAATATTTCATATTTAAATGTGCGCTTGCTTTTCCTATTAAAAAAAAAATAATAATAATTTAAACTATTTAAATTAATATTTATGAATTATTATGCTATAACATTAAGTAATTATTGTTACATAACTGAATTATAATTAAATTTTATATATGTTTCTACACAAATTTGCAAAACATGTCGTAACATGCTGTAAGAGGGCATTTATTTGATCAAAACAAATAGAGATTTATCACGAATACTGTTGTATACCAAATTTTTCAACTGTTAAAAATACTTTTAAAGAAAAATATGTTCTGGTTAAAAAACTAACAAAACTTGTGCATCACAAACTTACTCTTGCAGAAGTAATAAACATACAATGGGCTATAATAATTATGCAGCTTTATTCTAACTCATATAAAAACGATGTTAAAAAACAGATTATTATTAAAAAATTATTTTTAATTTTAATTATCATAAAAAAATATTATAGGCATATGATTCATAGTTCAGAATTCAAATTTACTTTTATTGCATAGTTTGTAACCATTCGATACCGATCTACTAGGAAGTCTGCAATTTTTTTTATACAGTGTACTGTACTGAAATTATTGGTTTATTGCACTATAAACTACAGTATTTATCTATTTAAAAAAAATCAAGTTGATTCATTAGAAAATATACAAGATAATAATATTCACATACTAGAAAATTCTATTGTAAAAATATTAAGAATATTGCATTAGTAATCTTTGACTGATATACTATAGTATAAGATTTTTTATTGCAGTAATTTTTGACTAAAATCAATATTATAAAGCAAACTTGGCAAATAAATTTTTTACACAAAAATACAATATTAGAGATTTTTTTTTCTTCTTATTTAAAAATATTATATAAAAATAAAAATTAAAGGAGGGATACATTTCGTTAATTTAGGCATGCATAAAATAAAACATTTTTAATTTTCTAGATTTACTTTATTTTATGAATATATACCATCTCATACTTTTCTTTAAAACCGATAGTAGTTGGAAAAATCGTAGTGCAAGATCGTTAAGGTCATGACCAAATGATGGCCAAGGGGCCCTCCTCCCTCCAAATTGAGGGAATTGCGTGACGAAATGACGTCACACATGACCTCTCTTCACGAGATCACTTCATTTGAATTTGGAATTTCTTCTTTTTATCTAATTGGTGATTCAGATATCATTAAAAGATCATGTCGTTATCCCATTCGATTCTTTGGAGTAATTCCTCTTGAAAAATTCATTTGAATAGAAGAGTTCGTGTCAGTCATATGTGACCGACAAAACCGTTAGACCATCACATGACACCGACCCCAACGACAGAAATCTTTTGTGAGTCTATTTAACCTGGATATCTGGCGACATTTCGTCTGTATGTGTTCATAATAGGCGACATCTTTCTTACATATCTGACCTAATCTTAAATGAAGCGAATTGGGACAGTAGATGTCTGTATTGACACTTACTTCCTCCAGTGAACCTTAATATTTATTTAGGTCTGTGGACAATATGCACCAACATACAGATATAATAATCTTTTATTTCATACAAATTCTACTGGTTAGGATCCGAATTTTAACTAAATTTTGTTCATATCGTCAACTGTAAGCTTAATAATTTCACAAGCTATTCTCACAACTTTATACTCTTCCTCACGATAAAGATAAAACACTTGTCAATGAAACGTGCTGAGAATATATAATCGGTCCTGGGCAAAGTAACCATATGACCTTTGATAAGGGACAGGAAACCGAGATCTCAACCCTCAGGGCGTCACAATCAACACCCGAGGCCTTTTAGGAACATAAATCATGATAAAAATTGTGGAAACTGGACTATTCTTTCAATAGAATATTTTTTTGTTAGAATTAGAAATTTAAATAATTCAATAGATAATTACGTCTATTGTACGAAACTGTACTTTATATATATATATTTTTTTATCTACGCGATTATTTTACAACATCATGACTCAATGCACAATATATGTAACAAACCAGTCCCATTGCATTTGTTTCCGCCTGTTACAGTTCGCTAATCATTCTCCAACTTTTGCCAACATTGAAGTGAAGTCGTCAACCGTTTTAACGGGGTTGTTAACTAACACTTCGTAAAAATGTGGCAAATCTGCTTCTCGTATGAAAGATAAAAATAACGTGTATACAGTTAATCGATAAGGATTTTAACTTAAAAGAGTTAATGATTATTTGTTATTAATAAAAGTTTTATATCTATTAGTCGACTGATAACGAAACGTAAACTGTAGATTTTCAGCTGCAAATTTTTTATCGCTTTCGCTTTCCGAACATTAAAAAGAGAAATCAAACTACCTGCACCCTTGTAGCATTTCCTTTCACACGCTCCACGTGGGAAATAGGTTCTCCTCTAGGGTATATAACATAGATCATCATCTTCGCAATCGTCATCACCAAGGTCAAATTGATTAAATCTCAGATAAAAGAGAGAAAAATAATAATCTTTTCGAAACTAATGCCATTCGATACTCTCGCATTCGACCGAGATCACCTTAATGGGAAATGTTGATAAAGAAAAAAAAACAAAGGGGCGTTTCTCGACTAAAATTTCGTTGATGCAAAATAACTGGGTATCTGTACTCACGTTGCGTGCAGAACAGTTAAAAAAATACTCTCCACAAATAGACATCGTTTCCTCGTCTTGCCATGGTAACCGGTCAGCAACAAAGGGAAACTCTCCGGAACACGTGGTGTACTGAACTAAATCTGGTCTGATGTTATTTTTAAAGAAACAACTCAACAGGAATTCTCTGCGAGTTTGGTTAATGATTATTCGACACTTTTCTGACTGTTAAAACTAGAAAACACTTCTTTTATGGTTAAAACATTGCGAATTATGCCGATACCATATCCTGTATATCACCATTTACACGCGGTTATCTATTCCCATACGAATACTTGTCGGTTTTTTTCTTATCTTAAACCAAGTAATTTCGTATAATTCCAAAATAATATCTGAAGATATAAATAAATATATACACTCATGCTCTTGATAATGAACCAGTCGTATCTGAGGGTGTTTTATATTCTTCTTTTTTAGCCTTGAGCGCCAATGACACTACGTTTTATCCTTCGCTATATTTAGTGAACCGAGTGGCACAGTTGGCGCTGGACGTGCTGACTTTCAACTTCAGCAAACGCTTCCGTAGAAATTATAATCGTGTCAGTATGTTTTGTTCAATTTAGAAACCTTACAGTTCAATTTGTTTGTCTTAATCCGTTCAGCACTAGTTCAGCATTGCTAGCGACACATTATTTTTGCTATACCAAAATTAGAAGAGTCGTCAGATTAAACGCATCGAAGTGCAAACAGTATTAAAAATAACGATTTATTTTTATTTTAGACCTCTCTACTAATATACGAAATGTAAATATTTATGTAAAGTCATCTACATTTTAATATTTCAAGTATTATTCATAGTTTAACGTTGTAAGAGATCATAGATTGCAATTCGAAACGCCAGAATCTGTTTCATGTTACGGAAAATGAGTTCTTCTATCATAACGCATACTGTGACATATTATTTTGTACGTTAAATTAGATTAACTGTACCAACGAAAAATAGCAGTCGTTACGTAATCGGACTTTCTAATTTTTTTTCCCATCTCAGAAAACAAAACACTTTTTTTTAATGGCATAGCAATAAAGGTCTACTCTATACAGGGATGAAAGTAAACGTAAAGACCGGAAACAGGTATAACAGGTTTGAAAAATGGCTGATATAATGAACGGGGCGATTTACGTCATATTTAACTCGTTAGCAGATGTCGGGTGACGAAGTCATGTTTGTTTCTAATACTCTATTTGCAAATTAAGAATGTCTTGACAGAGTTAATTCTGTTTAAACTGTGAATAAATTAATGAAGACAGTTTATCTACAGACCTGGTACTTAATCTCTGCCTTATCGTTAGAGGAACCTAAGCAGGAAAATAAGATTTGAATTATCTGAGTAGATAATTTATTCCGATTAGAAATGGCATAAAATTTTATTAATTTAAATAGTAAGCTTATGTTTTTAATTCATTCTTCCTCGCTAGTTTTTCAATTTCGTTGTTTTGAGCCCTGAGAGCTAATAGAAATCATTTCTGTGATGTCAACAGCGAGACCTAACATTGAACCGTTTAATTAAATATTCTTCCGAGCATATCGAAACTGGTTTATACGAGATAAGTCTCTTTTTTTTTCTTTGCATCGCTTATAACTACATTTGATGGAAATATTGATCATGTCCTACATAAGAACTCATTTAAAAGTTTTCTATTAAATGATTACACCTATCGTTTTAATTAAAACGCTTTTATAAAGTTGCGCTCGTTGTTTTGTCTGCGTAACCGAAATTCTATTAGGACGCTGAAAATTTCCTCTATAGCACTTAAATGTTTTCTAAATCGCTTTTTTTATCTAATTAATGATCGTCCCGTTTCGGAAACCTTATGAGAGAATACGTCTACATGAATACAGGAAGCAGGTGTCGCATTGTATTCACTTCCTGGCTTCCCTTCTATGCTCTATTGCGGTTCCGAAAGAGAGAAAACAGGAAAAGTACAATATCTGGTTTAAAAAAGAAAAAAAAAGAGTTGAATGGTTTCCTTCCCGAGCCCTGAATGAAACTAATCTTATAAACCTTCACAAAAAAAAATCTACTATTAAATTTTGTACATATTGCGTTTCTTTAAAAGTTATATTGCGTTTCTCCCTGGGATACTTTTTAACACGCGTCACCAATTCAGTGACAAACTTCTCTGTTAGATGGATTATAATAAGAATTTGAGTCACACCAGTTAGCGAGTCAACTCGCTATTTATCGTGACAAAAGGAAAAAAAAAAAAAGAGATATCGGTCTCGTTTTAGACATCACGAAACGCTGATAAGCGATATCCCGTAAATCATGTACTGTTTTTAAACACATAAAACGGGAACGTGGAGAATTTATTTAGAAATTTGTCTCGTTACTTAGATCTACAATAAATTTCCGAAATATTAGAGAAGTTCCGAAGGCAATCGAGTGATATATAAACAACTTACAGTACAAATATCAATTCTAGTTTAGTAAGAAATTTTGATACCAAGCGCTAATGACTACTATCTAAATACAGTTTTACAATAATAAAAGATAAATAACACTTACTGTCCTGTACTTAATAAAAACAAAACCGTATTAATTAAAGTTCTAACATAATTATAGTCCTGTAAGTTAAAACTTGCAGAATAGAAATAAAATAATTATCGGTGGTAGGCAATAGTTAAAAGTCATTATGCATACTTACCTTGGCAAGTTTTCTCCTTGCAAGGACGAGCCGGTAACGAATAGAAATCACAGGAACAAAAACACTTTTTAAAATTTCACTGATTGTCTTCCAAAGAATTAAATCTAACAACAGAGTATGTATGTTTGTGGGGAAAAAAAAGAGTAAGATATACTGTATATTATATACACATAGAACAAACTAGTAAAAGAATGATCACGTTCGATCTCCCGGTCGGCATTCGCACAGGGTATTGTCACCACATCGGACAGAACAACAGACAAGACACGAATAACGAGCAGTACACGGGACGCTACTCACCGCCACGAGTTCACCTGAGCGACCAACCAGAGTTCAGTTGAGCGACCAACTAGAGTTCAGTTAGAGTTGCCGATTCTTAACAGAAGGGAGCGCCACTTTCGTCTTACAATGATCTCGTTTAAACGCATTTATCACCCATGTTCTTTATCTTAAGTTTTTGATAAAAATGCTTTCGTTTTTATTACAATTATATCGAATAAATACATTATTATAATATTATTAATGGCATCACAATTATTTTAAGAGCATTCTATTTTTAGGAATCATCCGATAGACAGTGTTTATTAAAATAAAAAAATAAAAGGCGGTAGACAATGACTGACTCAAATTCTAAAGAATTGCTGTCCTTGATAGCGATATTTCTTAAGTGTTATCGGTAAACAAAGAGGTCGTCAAATCTACGATCACACCCGCTGTTCGGATTTTCTAATGACTTACGAGCGAATAGACTTTCTCTAAATATCTTTATTTTTTTTCTTTTTATCCAAGTTCGGGTTAAATATTCTTATATTATTTATTCCGTTCTTCACTTTTCGGTTAAAATTCTCTCGAGAATAATAATAATATCGTAATAACTCGCTACCTTATTTGAAGAGAAAACTAAACGAGGAAGAAAGTTTTAAAATGTTACGTAGGTCTAAGTTACATCACAATGGTTCTTTTTCTGGTATCTTAATACTAATACCATTGTGTTAATCGTTCTACGTGGTATTTTTAATTCGAACGCTAAGCCCTCTATCCATATAAAGACAAGGGGAGACTAGAGAGATACATGAATCGTCGCCAGGTGGCAGCGGCGCCGAAGAAACTTGCCGTCTGCATCCATCACGAACTTGAAACGTGCCCAATTGAATACCGCTTGAAATATCGATTATTTACATACTTGTGTACTGCATATACACACACGTGTATACGTATTCCCAATACTTAACTCTCCCAGACATATTTATGAAAACTAAGACTGATATACGATTGTTGTTTAGCTGCGAACAAATGGAAACGAGGTAGCGCTTTAAGTTAATCGATGGGGCGATAAGTAAATCAGATATAGTAACTCAGATTGTAAAGATTAGCCTAAAGAACAATTCGTGGTTCGGCAAAGAAGTAATTTTTTAACAAATTATCTAATGACAATTGAACTGTTATATCACGAAATAGCATTTTTATCATAGGCGAAATCCAGTTCGATATAATAAATATTTAAATGTATAATTTATTATTTTCTCCAATAATCGGGTCAAGGTTGTCGACTGTCTTTAATTAAAACAATTTTCCTTCAAAATCATTTTTTTAATAAATCGAAATTTGCCTTTTAACTGTATTGTTCGCAACAATTTTAATACGCTTGTTTATTGCATAAGCGCTATTTGTTTTAAATTGTTTTTTTATATGTTTTATTGGCTATTTAAGTATCGATTAATATCGTAATAGCGATATAAAAAAAAAAAAAAACACGATTAGCGCGATAATTTTTCAATTAGTGTATTCGAGTTAACAGATTAGATTCTAAATATTTTTTTTTTCTATAAAAAGCTTTAATAAAAACGTCAAATTCTAATGCTTTGTTGATATATCTATTGTTTTTCTGGCTAAAATTCTCTTGCAAATTGGTTAGAATATCCGTATTGTACTTTCTTGTTGAATCGGAACTGCCAAATCTGAATTTAGAAATCTAATCCAAAATTAAAAAGAAGTTGGACAGCATATCGAGACAAACAATCGCGTTAATTCGAATCGTCTAATCTGTCTTTTCGCGTTACTTTCTCACCTTTAAATGCTGTTTAAAAAAAAATCTTGCGGATATTGTAGTCTGAAACGCATTTAACTCTTTATATAACTTTTAATTCGAAATTAAAAAATGCACAAAAAATAAATATTACCAGTTCAAATCTGATAAGATTATTTTATTATAAAGATAAGTTTCGAAATTATAGATACAAAAATTAAAAAAAAAATAAAAATTGCTTTAAGTACTTTATGTTCAGTTTTTCTGTAGTACTTAAATTTATTTTTAGATATCGAATTGGAATGAATAATAAATAGATCGATATCGAACTGGTAAAAATCGAATGATCTCAGAAAGAGAACTTAAATTTTTTTTTTTATAGATGACATTTTTTTGCCAAAACAGGAAATTCATCCATAACGAAACAACTTATAAATCACGAAAACAAGCAAAAGGACAGCGACCATTCGCTCTTATAATTCACTAAATTAGGTCGACGTAAAGGAAGAGAAGATATTTTGTCAGCATTCCAAATACAGAAAATAACTTCTCCGACATTACTGGCATCTGTTTGTTTCGTCACCTATTACACCTTTATATATTGCGCCATACCATAACAGTAAACAATCCAAACAGCCAGCATTATATTTTTCTTTATTAATAAAACAGTTACGAAACTTATAGTGGACAATTCATAATTCCGTAATAAAGAAGTGCAGTACTTCCTGTTCTTAACGAAGCGCGCAACTTAAGGTCAATTCTTTAACCAGTTTTAATGAACACCAAAGATGAATATACTTTTCTCTCTGTGTAGTTTTGGCAGTCAAATTTTCCAACTTGTACTACTGACCCTAATTCTCATCACTTATATCAAAACACCTCTGGCCCAATATATTAAAAATTCAAAAGGCCAATCGGTCGAGTATTTATTTCTAAGCCAATTACTTACCGTAAATATTCAAATTACAAACTTTGAACTTTATTTTCTAGGAAAATTGTTTAGCGAAATTTAAAAAATTCATGAAAAAAAAATAATTGTAGTAAATGGATTGCGAGAATATACTGTGTTCTTTGATTAATTATGAATATGTAGACAAAACATTCATGTATAAACCATTATAAATCTCGTTATTGTTTTAATGCTTGTAAATCTACCCAAACACCATTTATTTCTACTCATACATTATTTATCTTTATTCTAGTTTGCCTTGATGTCCAGCTATTTACTTGATTTTTCTATAAAAACTGCTTCGACTGTCATAAACGTGTTAAATTTAATAAGACATAAAAATAATGAATTAATTTAGATTTAATTAGAAACCTCGTTGAACATTTGAAGGTGACACTTAATTAATAAAGTAATGTATCAACATCACGTCAACAAAGTCTAATTTTAGAAGAATTTACATTAATTATTTAGAGGATTTAATTTTTTCGAAATTTTTTTTTCTTTATGAACAGATTCAATCTGGCAAATTATTTATTAAAAATTTTATATTTTGATAATTCTCTTATGTTTGTAGTTAATTATAATTTTCTTCAAAATTAGAATATTAAATGTATATTATTATAGAATTTTATTTTTGTTAAGATTACTTATTAATTAGATTTACAAACTTTTACTTACTTTACATAATCCGTAAATGTATTCATACGTACAGTATAGCGTTAATTGAAGAATTTTTTATACTGTAAACCACAGAAATTCCCCTAAATTTTAGCTTTTAATCCATTAAGTTGAGAATTTTTTATCCTATTAAGTCTAGATATAATTTTCTTAAAACTTTTTTCCGATTTTAAAACATCATTGGAGAAGAACCACGATAACATTTAAGTTAGTAGTAAGAGAGAACTAGTAAAACTGACATTAAACAGGATATGTATCGATATAAAACTACACGATAATTGGAAAAACTGGAAATATAATTAGGATAACAGGTAGATTTAGTGACATATCATATCGCCTACGTTCCACCCAAGCAGAGTTCTGCTATATCGATCGAAACTCATGTTCGCCCTGTATAATTTACAAGAAGTGAGTTTTAAAAATAATCGTGTTAAGAATAAAAATAGGTCTAAATTCTCTAAATAGACTATAAAAGTTACTTTAAAGACTGATTTAAAATTTTTTCTGCCTTCAAAATAGCAATAAATATTGTTTTTAATACGAAAATCCATCTAGAATCATACATATACGTGCGTCATTAAAAAATCTTTTTAAACGAGTAATTTAATTTTTCCAGTTTTCTTTATTTATTCAAATTATTTATTTTATATTAAAATAAATACAAAAATCAGTTTCACAGCTGAAAAAGTAGTCGTTCGATATTAAATAATAAAAATAAAGTATTTTAATTCAATAAAAACTCATAATTTTATATACCAATTCTCTTCATATCGTTAAGATATATAACTGTGAACTATGTTGTTGTTATTGTCATAAATCATCAATTATGCAAAAACTTTTTACGCAGTTAAGAAAAAAGATAAAATATTGTATGCAAATAAGAGTTTTATTTATAACTCGTAAATATTCTAATCTTAATTAAGATCAAATAATTTTAATTCTCGTATTATTTGTACTTTAATTCACAATTTAAACATTTTTTTCAAAAGAGTAAAAATCGTAATAAAATGTTTTAAAATTAAGAATTAATTTTATCTTTATCACTCGACCAATTATGGAGTTCTTTTTTTTTTGAAGTTTTCTTTGTTTGCTCCATTTATTTACTTTAATTGCTATTTATTGATCGAGAAAATCGTATCAAATTATCAACACTTCACGGAAGTAAATTAAACCGAATCTAAATACGCATTCATTAAAATAAAAAAAAATAATAATAATCGTAATAAAATTTAATATCAAAATTATTTATAGTTAATTAAAATTATATTATTTAATATTAAGATTTCCTAAATTTAAAATATGGTATAGAATTTAATAAATAAATAAATAATATTTAAGCTAATCCTTCTTTATTTTTATGGAGAGAACTAAATTAGTTTTTATCTTATTAATTTTATATTTAATAAATTAGATTATTGATTAATCGAGTTTAATATATCTATTAAAGTAAATTTTATTTAAAAAATAGCAGTTTAATAATGATATTAGGCAGAATTTTCTGTGAAAACTATAGCATATAATCCTAACTGAAGGTTTTTTCAATGTTAGTTTAAACATATAATTTTAAAATTTCGTGAGAAATTCCACAAACACGATGATGCAACTTTAGATTTTCACTTGTAATTTGTATTATTAGAATAGAAAAAAAAAATGAGAACGAATTTAAAATGATTACTATACTTAGGAATTTTTTGTTTCCAAAAATACAGTAGTTAAAATTGAGTAGATGGCTATTTTTCAAAGATAATCTCATATTTTAAATATAGAATAATTCGACAAATACAAAACTGAGAGACGTAATTCGTTATTGTTTGAAATGCTATTTTATTATCAATTTTTATGATTATATCTTATTAAATTATCATAATTACGTTAGAAAAGAATAAGTTATTTTTATCGCGTAAAAAGGGTAATAAAATATGTTTACGTATCTCGCTTTTATACGCGTAAATTTTATTGTAAATTAATTTTTAAATGACATATTTCTTCCTGAAACTCGTATCAAAACTTGTCGTTTCTAATAACTATATCATAAAAAAATTATGTCGAAAAATAATGAGGTTTTCTTAGACACGAATTGCGAGAGTAGGCTTTCAGCAAAATTTCGTATCTTTCCCAAGAAGAAGGCAATTATATTCTACAAAAGACATTTTTTCGTTAGGAATTTTTCTTTATTACAGCAGAGAAAAATTGTAAAGCATCCGTAAATAAGTATTGTATAAATAATAACCTACTCTACACCATATTGGTTGGCTGTAAATGAAGCGTATATCTATTATACTCCAAATAATAATTGTCTTCTGTGTCACGACAGACTTTTTTTTTAAAAATTTGAACGGTTATTGTACACCCTGTTAATTTTCCAACTTACTTACCTGCTTTGCGTTTTTTTACGCTTCTTATCGAGTTAAATAAATGCGCCTTTGTGACAGTAAATAACATAAAAGACAATTGTTTCACGCTACTTCTTTCGAAATTTATATTCAGTATACTATACTTCAGTTTTTTTTTTGAATAGATTCTTGCTCAATAGCCTACGTCTATATTACTTGGAGGAGGAAAAATCGCGATTGTTATATATGCCGATAAAACTTTATAAATATAAATATAGACGTGACGTATTTTTAATCGACACAGATTTAAATTAAAATAAAAAAAAATTGTTTTGATTAATTAATTAACTACCGACCTTTAATATTTATCATAAATAGAAACTTAAATGGGGAAATTTTAAACGGTGAATCAGGAATTCTTACGCAGAGTTTCATTTGGAATGAAACTACATATTAGAATTCCACTCCTATTCATAGTTCTAAATAAATGACGAGAATTTGAGCAATGCCAGATTGCTATAAACAGTAAGACATCTCAAAATTATATATAAAAATAATACTTAAATAGTTTTTTTTTTCCTTTAAAATGTTTATTGTATCTTTACGAGATCGCGCGCATTGTTTTCTTCCGCTTTCATTTTTTTTAGAACGAAACCTTCGTCAGTTTCATTTCAGCATTTTTCAGATGCAATTTTGATTTTTGTGCGATTTAAGTGGAGCATTTCTTTTATATCTATTCATATCGGAAGATCAATCTTCGCAAAAGACATGTTCAACGTAAGAAATTGACCAGACCTGGATATTCAGTGAAGCGCTGATAAAAAGAAAAAATCCCCAACCTCCTTGAACTTATTATAACTTTTCCAAAATTAATTCTTTTTTTTAAGAAGAGGAAATTTTTGTTTATTTTTAAACTGAAAACTCTTAAATTAATAGCGGAAGTAGAGATGGACAGTTAGACAAACATTCTGATGTGTATTGTAACTGTGGTTACAAGTTACCCTTGACCGAATTGTAGTCCTTCTTCCAGATGGCGTTGTTTCCTCCCACGACCACCCGGAGACTGGAACTGTCAGGTCTGACTACCGTTTAGAATATAGAACGTGAACCTGTTTAAAAAGGAAAATTTCTTCATAGAGAACTGTTAAAAAAAAAAAAACACCAAAGACCCATTTACATAATTTTCCCATCTAAAAATTAAATTATAAAAAAAAATAATAATAAAAAAATTAATTTTTGTAATTACGCGAATTCGTGTTTTGGTTTAAACCGAATTTAATTTATATTAACAAACAGAGCATTTTGCATTTTTATCCAATTAAAATTTAAAACGTACTGTTGTTATTTCATACTTCTCGTATGTTATTTAACCTAGTTGGGCATAATCAGAAACTCGATTTAGGACACGCGAGCATTTATAGGTCTAACTTACTGACCAAATTAACATGGTTGATGTACGTAAATTATATAATTTTCCAGTTAAAGAAACGTTTAGAATCTTAATTATCGCTCTTAGAACGTTTTATCCTTTACGAGTGCCTAAAAAAAAACGGGAATCTATTATCTAGGCAGTCTTCTTTTTAAAAAAGGTTTGTGATTCGGTCTCTTCTGGGATTCTCTATATGACGTACGCAATATCGAGGTCGATATACTCTGATGCTTAGTATCTAAGAATGTTGACCTTGGGATATCAATCGGAGTACAATTTTGGATACAGTACGCTTGTACCTCAACGCGATGCAGTTGTAATACCATCATCCGAAATAATCGTGTTTTAGAATGAATAAATTTGGAATTCAAAAAGTAGAATGTTTAATTTAAAAATAATAAAGAAAAAATGCTGTTTGATAGCAGCCAGAGAACTAAAATGATGATGGTGGAAGTGGAGAGTTAATTTGAGAATTCCTCCATAAACTTAAGCAAATTTATAGATCTACTGTTTACATTTACGCGAATTATAATTTAACTAACTCCGCAATTACAAAATTTAATAGTTTTGTATACTTTTTTTAATTTTTTCGAAAAGTATTAATAAGAAACTTTATCCTCTTTGCCCTCGGTTGATCTTGCGATTCTAAAATTAACTTTTTGATGGAATTCTTAAGTAATCTATCTTAACATAACTGTTCTAGGCGCATAAAAAAAAAAAAACTAAAACACGTGTTCCTTCTCACGTACTGTACATAAATAGCCAACATTATTACACAGAAAGTAGCAAATTAAGCATTTTATGAAACAAGTTTGGGCTGCAGACTATCAGAGATCTACGAGAAAAATTAAGTTACTTTTTCTGCATTTATTGTAGTAAATATGCTAATTTAGTTAAAATTAAAAGACAGTTTTTGATTATAATTAAACGCTACGCTGAGTCACGTTTAATTATATGCATGAAAAAACAAATAGTAATTCATTTTCCTAGCAAAAATTTCGTTCAATATTTTTGCAATAAAAAATGAAAAAATAAATTTTATAGACAATAAGCTATTAACAAATCCTTGCACTACTCAATCATTTAGATTTTAGAGAAAGAATTAACTAGAGAACCCAATATAATAACAGTATTTTGACCTTGTCCGAACGACACAGATAGATAGCTATATAGCTTTTGCTGTCACCGATGTCTTTACCTTGACTAATAGTTTTGCCGATTCTTTACTTTTTATAATTCAAGGTTTCGACATTTTCGATTGGCACAATCATAAATAGAATACACACGTGATTAAAAAAATAAAAAAACAGAAAACAGCAGTAGGAGGAAAAGTATGTAAACTGCTTGAATTTATCATTTTATCACACATTTCTATTAAAATTCTCTACAGAAACTCGTAAAAAGAACGAGAGAGGCCACTTTATATTTCATTACGAGCATGTTTTTCTTAATACGGATATAAAGCAACAAATGTTTGGCTTATTTGTGCCAAGCATTGGTTGGTTTCGTGATGCAAAATCTCGTTTAAAATAATGTCAAGCTACGGTTAGCATCAAATTAGGTGTACGTTTCCGATGCTAAAGCTTAAGGACTTCTATCTAATATATATAGTTTATATTTAATTAAATCCCTGCAATTATTCTTTGTCGGTCTTCACGCTCTTCTAACGAAACGGTTTTAAAATCTGTTCTTACGCTCAAGGCAACACTCTAAGTCATTTTTTTTTTTTATCATCATTTAAATGCAAAATGACTTTTTTTTGCGACGTTCTCCTTTGTCATTTGTAATATTTATTATTTTTGACTGGAAAGATAAAGAGTTTAATGATCTTAAAAAATTTATTTCGATATTATTATCATTTTTTTATAGAAGAAAAAAAATGATAAGTTATTTTTTAAATTTTTACAGAAAGTTTTCGTTTTTTTATATACAAATCCTTATTGATAATAATCTTTCTCACTCTCTTAATTAATAGAAAGTAATTATTTTCTCTTCCTTTCAGTTTTGTAATTATGAAATTTTTCTTTTTCCAAGCAAGATTTCGTTTTAAAAGTGACACAGAAAATTATTAATTAATTAAACATACTTTATTAAATGTTTAAAATAAAAAAAAGCAACGAGTTCGCATTGAATAACATTCGGCAACAAGATCTATTGACGAAGAACAAACACTATTCAGCATTATAATCTTTATCGTAGATAATAAACTTCTCATAGTTACTGACTGGCAATGAGCTACTTCATAATTAAAATTAGAAAATAAATACTCTTATAAGTCACGATAATGATCTTGTATAATTTATTATTTGATTTTCGGATTTTCTTTCGTTCGAGGTCAACTGTTATATGTCCTAATGACCGATTAATTGTTTGGAAGCAACCTATTTAATAAATTTTTATATATAATTCCGGTCCACCAACTTGACTCGACCTGAACCGACAGAGATCAAAAATTTGCTCTACGTTAGTTCTTTAAAAAATTTCTGAGATTCTGAAATAAATGAACGGTTTAGAACATTAAGAACACCAATAAAATGGACTTTTAAAGCTGTAGATACTGTTATTTCGACAGTGGGGTAACAAGGACAGCTGTTTATGTAACAATGGCATAGCTGATAGTAATGCCGGACAATTCTTGGCATTTGGGTAGCGGAACCGACCTCAGGAATTGAGGCGTGGAGTACAGACAATACTTTTTAGTTTTCTCTTCGCAAGACGGCCTTGAAACGACCTTGGAGGACAACTGAGCGTCTCTGGAATGTTGGCGTCTGTGGTATTTGACGAGTGAATGTCGCTAAGTTTTTGTGACTAAAAGTCACAGAACACCAAAATCAATCAATGCCGTTTGATGTCATTTCAACCGTGAAACTATGTTCTAACAACAATGAACGGCGTATTTTTTTGTAGTTTTTTTTTTTTTTTTTACATTTCGCTTCTCGGTATTGAAGTAAATTTTTGCCTTTGCATCATCAATGGGATTGTTTAGATCGTTGGTATGCGGCATATTAAGAATATCGTGCACCGTGCTCTAACATTTGGGAATATTTTTAGGGAGTGAGTGCGGTAGAAGGACACTGACCCTCCAAAAGTGGTTAAACGATCGCTGTTATGTTGCACAAGCATGCAGAAAATTGACCAACATGACACCGCTCTAATCAATTGGCGTCTTTCAAAGTGACATTCCTGAATTTCAGTCACGTGTTTTCTCATTGGAGTTTTAATCCAACCTTTTCCCCTTAATTTTGTTCATTTTTTTTTGTTTTTCACCTGTCACACGTAGGTTTTAAATAATCAAAATTAATAAAATTACAGTATTTAAATTGCTATTTTTTATCTAACAGTTTAAAATCAGGCAATTAGCAGTTATACAAGTAAGCCTATATTTTAATAATATAATTATGGATTCTTTTGTAAAAACAAAAAATATGTTTCGAATAAATTCGTGATAGAGTGAAAGAGTGAAGCGCAAAATCAATGCTGATTGAGTAAAAAAACAAGTTATGTCTTGATTTTGTTTGTTTTCATTCGTAGAAGTCAACATATTTGCATGATATGTGTTAAGCATTCCTTTAACATTCGTAACACAAAAAACAGCAAAAAATGTCAATACTCAATCGTTAAATGTGTCTCTAGTTTCCATAAAGATACAGTATTGAGATAAACAATAATAAACAACAAAAACAATAAAATCTGATAAAGCAATAATAATGTTTTATTAATATGATTATCATAGTCCTAAATGTGTTTTATTAATATGCAATTAAAAAATTTATAATTGCGTAAAAACATTTAATGTTTTACTAACTACCTGAATATTAAAATTACGTTATGTTTCGTATAACTACAGCATCTCTCTCAGTTTAATTGTAAATTAATTCTATTAGAATTAAACTTTTTGCTATGGCATGTCTTTAAATTTACATTGGTATGTCGACATAGTAGTTTACTTTCCATTCGGGAATTAAATCTTTTGAATTATTCCCCTAGTTAAGAATTTTCTCTAAAATTAAAAGATAAGAATAGAATAAGGAAACATTCCACCCACGAATATTAAATAAATCATATAAACTTTTTGTTTGTTTGGTTTTAAACAGACGTCCTTTCATAACTATTTATCATAATGACTTCCTATTCTATACACAGTACGAACTCAAGAATGAATAAATTTATCTAGTTAAAAATATTTTAAACTAACGAGCTAGGAAATATGAACTGTCTTCCCCTCAACTCATAACTAAAGGGGTATGCACGCCTTGTCCCATTTTGCTTTGAAAACTGCGGGACAGTTAAAACTAATTTAATTTCTATTAGAAAAACTTGGGAAGGAAATGGTGATTTGTTTTTATATCAAGTTTTCTAAAAAAAAAAAAAAAAAAAATTAGCCGCCAGAAAGGTCAAAGATTAATTGCAGAAATTTTTACTACACTTTCCAGAACCGCCATTTCATCCTAAATTAAATTAAAAAAAATCTCATTTATAATTTTTTTTTAATTTATTAAAAAATGCAAAATCAGAAGTTTTGTATACATTATCAAAACTAAATAAATTAATTTGTATGCAAAATATTAAACCAATGTTCGTAATACCGAGTTTTCAGACTTGTTTAAGTAATCATGATCTTATGCATATTAGTAAATACATTGATGGTATTTTGGACCTTGGTAATATTGCGTTTTCTGTTCCTGCAAGATGTTTACGTAGTCATCAATTTATGTTTTAAAAAAAATATAGAACAACAAAGGCTAAAAGCGAATTTTTTTCTAGAGCAGTTGAGAAGTATAATACTTTGATGATTGATTAAAGCTGTATTGGGCTGTATCATGAGGTGTTTTTTGGGGGTAGTCTTAGGATGTTGATATATATCCGGGATATATATCGTTATAAATAAATAAATAATATATTCGGTGTAAGTTCATATAATAATTTGCATCACTAGAAACATTTTAAACCTTTATTTGCATCATTAAATTTTATATATACAGTAATGTAGTAGTACGCTTGAAAATTGCAATACAGCAAACTCTCGTATAACGCGGTATTTTTATTAATTATACGCGCTTTCGATATAACGCGGTCTGCAAATTTCTATGAATTTTTACGAATTTATATCAGAGGAAGTTTACCTTTTAACACACGTATATATGTATAATGCATACATATTTTTTTTTGCCTAGTATCAGTTTTTTACCGTTCAAAGTGTTTATTGTTGAAAATAACTGGATATCCTATTTTTTCTTTGATGTTAGTCTCGTATAACGCGGCGTTTCGATCGAACCTAACATCCGCGTTATAAGAGGGCTAATTGTATATTAAATGAAGATTTTAATTAATTATAGGATTTAATTTATTAATAATCTTAACGTAAATAGCATCGGTTTTTTTTATGGATGACTTCCTTGTATATTACTATAAACAAACAGAAAATATCCAAATCATTAATTAATTAATTATAGAATTTATTATTTTTAAGTAGATTAATCATTTTGAATAATTACAGTTTTCTCAGAGGATTATAGTAATAAACAGGTATGATATGTAATCTGTAACATTAATTAATAGATCCGGATTTTTCAATTAATTAATTAATTACGATAGACTTATATTTTAATAATAGATCATAAATAATGTTATAAAATTAATTTTTCATTGTATTATATTGTTGGATAAATCGTAAAAAATGATATAATGAAGACATATAAATAAAATAATTAGCTGCAGTTTAATACATTACGATTGCATCCATAAGATCATATCATATTAATTCTGTAATGTTTAAATGTAATTAAATGTATATCTCTTTGTGATCATTTTATAAATTTCTCCAAATTTAAATATATTTAAAACTGTTTATGTAAAATTTTCTGTGTTAATTCACTTATATATACATAGACTTCTACACAGAATTATATTAGAAAGTTATTTATCATTAAACAGAGGAATGAAGTAGTTTAATTTTTTAATGTTAATTATTCTATTTATGTAATTTTTTCACATTAATTAATATGAAAAAATGCATGAATGCTGCTGCTCGTTTATTCTTTATGAATAAATTCGATTCAAATTTTTTTAAATTAAAAAAAAAAAAATTAAATGAAATTCGATTTTTGAGTTGTTAAATCCCAAAAATCTATTCCAATAAAAAAAATCTGGGATTTAACACCTCAAAAATCGAGTTTCCTATCATTTTTTTTTTTAATTTAAAAAACTTTCAATCAAGTTTATTCATAAAGAATAAATGAATAGCAGCATTCATGCATTTTTTCATATTGATTAATATGAAAAAATTACATAAATAGAATAATTAACATTAAAAAATTAAACTACTTCATTCCTCTGTTTAATGATATATAATTTTCCAGCATAATTCTGTATAGGATTATGCTGGACTATTAATAAATGAACTAAAACAGAAAATTTATATAAATAGATAAGATTTATTCTTTATAACTGTTTATAAGATTCTATATCGATTAAGTGGAATTTAATTCGGTTGAAAAATATTTTAGAAAATATCGTTAATTACATATCTCCAGAACTATGTGGCTTTACTAAAAGTTTCCAATATTTTCTGGGAGTAGACAGGATTCTTCGGAAAAATCCCAAGCATTCGCATAACAGCGGGATTTCTAACTTGACAGAAGAGAAGAAAGCTATTATCTTCCCCTTATTTATGTCTGAATAAAGACTCGTCTATAATATACTTAGTTTGTGTAAAGATTTCTATTTTAAATAAACAATTCTTTCTGTATTCTCAGAGAGATAAATCCTAAAATATCCAGGAAAACGGGAACAATATTTTAAAGAATGCTATTCCCAGTATCGAAATTTAAATTACAATTCAAAATATTTCCGAATAAAAAAAAGAAAAGAAAACTAATATACGTAAACAATAAATGCAAAATAATTACAGTATATAATTTACACGTAAATAGTAATTTAAAAATCGTAAGTAAATTTATTTATTAATTAAAGAAAATAAAATAGTTAATTATTGTTTATAAACTTCATTTAATTGATATTTTTATAATTTATAAAACAACATTATAAAATGAAATTTGATTACTTTTTTTAATGGATTTATAATTGCGAAGGTTAAAAATTATTCAAATTATCCAAAAGCGTATTTAAAATGATAAAATAATTTAATAATTGCATTTAACTTGTGTTATTTTAATGCAGATTAAGTAAGCGAATAAAATATCATTAGACTTACGTTTATAGAATATTTTGAGACAAAAATGGAAATGATAAGCCGTATAAATTCACAGAAAAATGTTTTATATGGAAATCGAGAGTCATCACTCTCCTATGACAGCTGTTAATAAGAATTTTTATTGTTTATTTATTCCTTTGTTTAAATGACGACAAAATAATCGAATTTTGACTTAACCTTTTAAAAATAAATTCTATCTCTAGTATGATGATGCGGTGAAGCATCTAATTCTTACGTTTTTTTTTTGTTGCCCTCAAAAGATTCTAATCAATCGAATAATCAGGAGGATGTAAAATCTGATAATCGAATATAATTCAAATTTTTTTCTTTAAATTTAGATGAGATGTATAAGATAACATCCGATCAATTTTTAACTATACAAATATTCCAGAAAAATAATATAGGCTATTCAATGCAACTTTTACTTGATGAAGATAATGTTGTTGCAATAATGCAAATATTTTGAAAGATGGAAATTGGTGAATCCTGTATAAAGATGATTCTATCCAATAATGTGAAGAAGAATACGAATATGTAAGAATGTATGAATTTTAACTTAGAACTTTTCTTATATTTTAATAAAATAATTTCATAACACCGATATTTCTATCAGCATTCGGTTTATAAGATGTATCAGGAGAGATTGTTCGAAGCTACACATTAAAATATTGTCCCAGGTTGTTTAATAATGTAAACAGTTATCTGAGTTTTATCTATTTCGGAACAGGAGATAAAAATACAATATAAAAAATGCGATATAGTTCTATAAATATTGCATTAAATCTAATTTTTCTACGCCTACATAAATAAAAGTTTATCTTTTTTTATCATAACTAAAGTACGTCGTATTGTATTAAATTTTATTTGTTTTTAATTTATTAATGTCGTATATTAAGAAATAATTAAATTAATTATTTGTAAGTTGATCACAGTTAATTTTAAATCGGAACTATACGATAATATGAATCCAACCACTTAAATCGCATTTTAGTGACTTAAATGTGAAATAAATCACTATTGACAAACCATTTAATGGTGTGAATCACATCTATACAACATATTTAAAAATAAACAGGTAAAATTTGAGGAACAATTAAAAATAATGGCTTTTTAGTTAATTGTTTATCTTGTTTTTAATTACTATAATTTTTGGAGGAAATTTTTTTTTATAGTTTTTTGTTAAATGGGAAAATTGATTTTATTTGATCTAGAAACTACATTAAAAAGTATAATACTTAATTTATGTTAAGAGAAGACGAGTTTTTAGCCAATTTTATCGAGTTATTCAACCGACGTATTATTCTGACCTCTTGACTTAAATACCTACACATTTCGAGAATGATATGCAGATTACGACATTTCGCTTATATTCTTATAAAAGATGACTAAGAAATATGTCAAAAAACAGCAAAGAAATAGGAATTTCAAAAACTAGAAAAAAAAAAAAAAAAGACTCGTTACAAACATAAAGAGAATATAAAATTCTATATAGGCCTAGAAGATAGAGATAAATTACAAAGATATTCCAGATGTTTTTATAACTAATTTAAAAAATAATAATAATAAAAATTGTCTCATTTTTTAGTGATCGGGACAAACCAACCACGACCAAAAAATATCTTCCAAATTAAAACATGGCTGTAGGGCAAGATCGAGAGTGAACAAATTTTGGCATGTTTCAAATTTCTATCTGGTCCTCTAAGCGTTGAGAAAAACAATAATAATGTACACATAAAAAAAAAAGATAAAAATATAAATTTTTCATTGCCGAAATAACGCTATTCTTAGTTGTTTAGTTTTTGTGCAGATCTCAAGTGGCATAAATTCAGTTCTTGCTTCCTGTCACTTACATAATAAACGTGATAATACCATTGTATTGTAATCGATACCATCTTTTGAACCCGTTTGCCCTTAATATTGGTCCGCTAATTGAGTAAAAATAAATAAGTAAAAATATTTTCCCGTTAATGAGACGACTTTAAAAAAAAAAATTTAGAACGATAGAAAAAAGTTTATACATTCTTGATCTAAATCTGATGATAAAAATGTCAATTTTAAGAGATCTTTAGTTCGAATCGAAAAAAGAGAGAGAGAGAGAGAAAGAAAAAGTTTGTAATTTAATTTCTGGCATAAAATAAATCAAGGAATTTTGCAAAATTATTCTAAAGCGTCTCTAATTTTTTCTTGAAAAGTAAAATATAGAATATTGACTTTATTTATTTTAATAAATATTTTTTGTCATCCTGAAGAAAGTTTGATGATGTTTGAACTAAGAGTGAATGAATCAATACCAAATTTTTATATCTCTCTTCTCAGCCACAATGACCTTTTTTTTTTTACTCGAACCTATTATTCATTAATTGAAAGTTCCTTTCTCTAGTCGCATGGAATCTGAATCTAGATAATTTAACAATTGGCTTACAATGTCTGGCAAATCTTCAAAGTTTTCTGAGATATATCACAAAAAGTCTAAATTTTTTTTTAAAGCCTAGTTATTTTAAATGTTTGAAATTTAAAATCTTTAAGGATTATGACTTTTACCGTAAATAATACCGTAAAATCCATACATCGAAAGCCTTCAACGAGGATTAATACGACTCGTTCACTCCCTTATCTAATTATCATCTCGTATTTCGACCAAACCCATTTCTGAGTAGAATATTATTTCATAGGTGTGCCTAGAAGAACGTATCCTGTGTTACGACAAAACTTAGCTACGATATTAACACCCTGAAATAATCAATCCTCACTACGAAGTGTTTAGAAACTGAACTGCTTGGCACAGCATGAAATTAATGTTAAAAAAAAACAGTGAAAACAATTAAAGCATCCTTCGCTTTCCTGTCTAATTAAAAATTAAATGTCAACTTAAACAGTTTAATTTTTTTTCTTTCTTTCCTTCCACGTTTATTTTAGCAAACTATTCTCTTAAAATAGCCGTTATTTTTTCTTCAAGAACTTCCTTCGATTGTTAACATAAGGATCTATTGTTCCAAAGACGATATAGCGCAATTATTTTAGACCATTCGATATTATTGTTTTATATATAAATGTATATATATATAGACCTACATTTCTCTATATTATTATCGATACTCTAGTTATTCTTATCCCGAGATCTAATTAAGCTCTAACCTTACGTGTATCACTTTGTAGGTTTCTGTAATACTCGTTCATGGGGAATTCAAAACCGATCTGTCTTCGATAACTTTTGAAAACAATCGACTTTTTTATCTAGTCCATACACGCTATTCATTGTGCTGGATTGTTTAACTCTTATTTGTATAGATACATAAGTAACCCGATATAAGAAAAAATAAAAATAAAATTTAAATAGGACTAGGCTGTAAATATTGTCTAGTCCGTAAATAACAGTTTTTGGGTAAATAGAACCCCCTGGAAATTAAGGATAAATAAACATAATAATTATTCGCGTTAAGTTTATGAGTAAATTACTATATATTTTTGTCAACAGTGCAGAAGCGATGTAATAAAACTTTTAAAATTCCTCAAATCCGGTTTCTAGAACCAGTCCAAGACCATTTCTTTCTCTCGAAGGACTTTTCTAAAAGACATTTATTAATCGTGTTTGTAAATCTTTCCAAGAGAATGTTTATATTCTAACCAACTTAAAATATTTCTCATCCAAGCGCGCTTCCTCTCAGAGATTCGAGGAAACGGAAATTACGAGGACATCCTGATGACCTACACTTCAGAGGTCAACTTATCATTCAGTCGTATTAAATAAGATTCTAAAAATATGATGACTATTATTATTTTTTTTTTTTTAATTTTTTCCTCTCCGAAAAGTCGTATAAAATGTTACAAAGCTAGTAAAATCGCATAAACTTAACAATAACAACAAAACAATAAAAAATGTATGCGGCATATATTTTATTCTTTGAAAAAATAATCGGTGTTTAGATATATAAAAATAGCATCTTTAATTATTGTTTTTTTTTTTTTTTGATATGTTCTTCCTTTAACTAGTTTATGTAAATCGGATTCAAGGTCGACTATTATATATTTAAAAAGCATGACATTGCGTATGAAAAAATTTTCTTGTCATTTCAAGGTGCGCTAGATCGATCTGTCCTTGTGTCAAAATACGAACCATGTGACAAACGAATCTTTCAAGGTTTTCCGTCAGATGGAGACGGTTCTTTTGTTACATCAAAGAAAAATCACCACGCGCAATAAAATTCAATTGATCTATGTGATCCCCATAACTACGGCCATTTTTCTCGGCAAACGTTTCGAATTTTGTAAAGTTTTTACGGCTTAAAAGCTGTATTAACGACACACAAAACATAAATCAAAATGGAACAGCTCAGTAATTATACTATCATTAAAACCGTTGTAATGATCTCGGCATCGAGGTGGAGAGAGCAATTAATTACGTTGTAATTATAATAATAATTGCTCCCTAATTATATTCTTACACGGTTCTAGGACATTTCTTCCAATATACGCGTTTAAAAATTAAAATATCAATATTTGTCGGAGCACACAGTCACACGTTCTTGTCATCGTCATAGTTATAAATAGATTAGAAATGACAACAAAAAAAAAAAAAAAAACTGTGGTGCGCACGAAAGTAAGAAATAAAACGAATCGATAAATATAAATCAAGCGGATTGTTTATCTTAGTAGAAAGGAAACTCATCCACTTTCCTCAACGACCTACTTATTTCGTTTTTCAGTTTGTTTATAACGAAGATTTTCGGCGCCGACGAAGGTGAGTCAACGCCACTCCTCAGAAGGCAAAGGCCTTTGAGCCGACACCTCTGCCAAAAAAATGATTCTGCGGTTAACATAATACTTTGCCGAGTCACGTGACTCGCATCCTATTATAGTCGATCAATCCTTTTTTTTTTATACGCACTTCATAAAAAGAATATTATGTTTCCGCGTTTAAGGATAAATATTTACGTTTCGGGATTTTCCGTAAACGTTTTAGAAACCAATTAAAAAGCTAACCGTAGTTACTGCTTGTTATCTCTCTCTTTTTTTTTTTTAAAATGTAGACTAGTTAATGAAATGTGGTTATTTTGGAACATTTCCAAATATATGAGAAAACAAAATATTTTTCCACATCCAGATTTCCTTGAGTTTAAAGAGAGTATTGAGTGAAAAAGATTTGTTTCGTCTACAAAAATTAGCATTCCGCAATTCGCGAGTAATTCATTAAAATAAACTGCTTCAGAGAGAAAATTTTTATTAAAATTCCTATTTATCTTTATTTTGCCGCAACTGACGTTTAAAATTTGATTAATCTTGTCGAAAAATTTCATCTATAAGCCAGTTCAACTTACGAGCAAAACATAAATAAGTCCTATATTTGTGTGAAAATCAACACATAATAACGTTAAATTTTATATAAAATATATTTTATAAATAATAAAAGTATCTATTTTTTTTTATTTTCCTTAAATTACGGACTTTCTCAAAATTAAAATTTTAATCGCGTAATTTACGACACCCATTTTTCTTAGTCATCGATATGACTAATGTTCGTTTTATTCGGGAACATAAATATCTTTTGAAATTGCTCAACGCTTAATTCGAAATCAAAAATCATAAAAAAGGAATATGTAAAATGATAACTGCTCAATAGACAATGCCACTGATAAAAATAATGCCATGAATACTTAAAAAAAAAAAAAAAAACGAAAACTTTTATCTCTGAATCGTCTCTAAAGTTGATCGAAGGCTTGAATAACGAAATTCGATAATCTTAATATTTATCGGAGCCACCGCTTTATATTTTTTCTACAAGATAACAATCTAAGAAAATAAAAGATCTTATTACTATCGAACATGTTTAATTTATGAACTACAACAGAAGCTGATCCGAAATAATTAACTATCAACGATCCGACTGGGTGGTCTCCGATCGTATTTTTCCGTTTGTTGGCTGACAACGGCGAGTAGAATAACTCATAAAACTTTAATGGTATCCTAATCACAGTATTGAATATAAAAATGCGAAAGAAGAGAATCTATAGTATTTATTTCCTTAAGAAAAACATTATCTCCGCCTTCAGACTTTATTTCCGGATGAAACCAGAAACCAAGTACTGCATTATCCTTACAAAATCAAAGCACACGACAAACAAGATTGAGGAGTGACTAGATGACCTCTGATAGAATTTTGTTGTTGTTATTGTTGGTTTTTTTTCGGCCTTCCTGTTGTATTCGAACATGACGTCAAATTTGGCGTTTTAAAAGGTTTCCTTTCTTATTTTTTTTTTTTTTTTTACCGAAAATAGCTTTGGCATCGATAATTTCTCCAATGTTTTTAAGTTGAATGGGTATCAAAAAATTTCCTAGAGTAATTTATTGCGTAAAAGGTGAATGATCTCGTTTCGGTTAGCGTGCGTATGTCTAGTTTAAAATTTCAACGTCGTTGGCTCGCGTTACAACGTAAATCACGACATGATAAACCGCTAATCAAAGTGAAAGTGTAGCGAAAACAATGGAATTTTTTTATTTTTTTTTACTTTTATAAGTATGCAGACTGTTTCTCACATTTCGTTTTTGCAACAAACATCGCTGCTTTGTTGCAAAAACCAAGAAAAAATTGCTTACAAGTTAGTCGAAAACAATTCTTCTTCCACGCGTCGTGATCGCTAATCGTTTCCGAGCTAAAATAATAATTATAATAATAAATTCTGAATTAATTTATGAGTTTTGTTATAAAAATATAAAATTATACGCAGATTTTTTTTACTGGAATAAATCTGGTACATAGTTTATAACTGATTATTACCGGCCCATTGTCGTGACTTCTTCCTCGAGGTGTCTTGTTAACCATTTATGGTAAGTTTTCACTTATGAGAATTGCTTATATTGGCTCATATTTTGGCTTAATACCAGTTCAAATAAAAGATGCATCATTCGGCAGTTGTTTTCTTAGATTTACTTAGAGAGAAATACTTTTTGAAATTACATTGCACGCGTCCACCCATCCAAATTCTTTTGAATGCGGTCAGAAATATTTTAAGAAAAATTGATAGGCTGCCAGAAGGAGAGAGATTTGATTGAAATAAAGATGACTAAACTAAAATAAGTAAAAAAAATTCTTTATACATTATTTTCCATTAAAAAAATAAAAATTTTGCTTCAATTTTTGTCGTATCAAATTTATTTAGTTCCTTGTCTGAACATCGAATTAATTTCGTACTTTTTAAAGAGGTCATTGAAAGAACATAATAAGTTCTTTTTTTTCTATAATGAAAAATTCAAAAATTCGTTACGGTTTCTGAAAAAATAACCATAAATTATTACAAATTACAACTTGCTCTACTTGTAAACTTCGTAAATTTAAAACGTGTAAAAAAAACCCAAGATATTTTATTACATTTTCTCAAACAATTAAATTTTATTAAGTCTTCGGTTTAATACTTTTCACGATATTCTCTATCGAAGCACGAACTCCATTTTGAATAAAACAAGTTGTGAACAATATTTTATGCCAGGACATTTTGCTCTTATAACCCGAGACATTCCTCATAAATCATATTTTATGAACAAAATAATAATAATAAAAAAAAAAAAACATACTGTACTCGAAAACATGCGCAGAATAACATCGTTACGCAAATGGCCTATACTGTACAACACATGTAAGCCAGATATTAATGCAGTTAAATACATAAAATAATAATAAAAAATCTTGTCTCGAAATTTTTAATAACAAAATTGTGTATTTAATTCTTGGAAACAAACCTAGGTTGCTGCATATTCAAGAATTTTTAAACTATAAACTTTGCTCGCTTATCTATCATTTTATATCCAAAAATAGATATTGTATATGATATTTGATACATATCGATCGGCTACAATGTAAAAAAATATAAATGCTTTTTTGTTGGATGGATCAAGTTCCATTATTTTATGTAAATGGATTGATTAAATACCTTTAAGCATTCGTACGGAAGATTCAGAATTATTCATAAATTCCCTTCAAATTTTATGATGTATTTCTGAAATTTGATTAAAATTATTTTAAAATTAAATATTCTATACAGATTTTTTTCATAAAGTTTAACGATTATCAATCATTAAAGAGCATCAAAAGATTTTTCACGAAATAATAGCTTTCGAGAATTTGTGGATGACAATAACGAATGAAGCAGATTCTTTGCATTTTCTTCTGCTTTCAGAAAAAAATGTAAAGAATCTGCTGACTTTTCTCAAATATCTCAATGTCAAAACCTCTCTCGTCGGATTCATAATTCATGCCTTTGACAAAATGCTGATTTACGATTTATTTTTACGAATAACTTCTCTGGCATAGACTTTTCTCTCTCTTTTTTTTCTGTTATAAACTCCTGTAATATAAGAAGAAATTTATGTATACAAGAATAAAATTATTTAAAATTACACAACGAAATAATGGTGGTAAGGAAATACAGAAGAGAAAATATAATTTCATTAAAGCAACTTAAATTGAGCTGAACAGCACGCTCTCCAGAAAGAGCCTTTCAAAAGTTCATATATCTACGGGTGGTCACCCGTAAATATATGAACTTAAGTTAGACCAAACGAAATAAATGCAAATTTTTCTTCGTATTAATTCACTATAAATAACTTAATTCAATTTGGGTAGCTTTAACTTATTCTAAATTCGCAACTGGTTGTAATTTTAAGGTATAATAATTTAAAGGCAATTGGTAGTTTCTTTCCAGACGGGTAGAAAGTACAGAAGAATAATAAAATTTTAACGAATTCTTAATTATTTTTACATCGATAAATTACTAATTAGTTTGTTGTTAAATAAGAAAATCGTAATTTCTTAAATCTGACATGGTTTTTTTTTATATTTTTGGCCGATTTCTTTCGGAATGAATGATTGATTATACTAAGTTACAGAAAGGGGAAAGAAAAGAAGAAAAAATAAAGCATAATTAATCTTACGGATCAGACGTAATATTTTTTTTAAGTAGGAATGAACTAATTAAGAAGAAAATTTTTAGATATTTCCGTTTTTTCGAGCCGACATTCTTCGGAAATTTAGCATCTCGAAAAGTTATTCGGGAAGGAGTCGACTGTGAACGAGCAATTACGCTTTTTATTCGAAAGTCGATAAATGCATCATTTCGGAAGAATTTCGACTATTTTTTCTCTTGATATCTCGAATCTCTTATCCACTTGCCAAATTTCGATCCTATATTTAGCGATAGTAAATTAGAGCATAGCTTCCGAACCGGCAGTGAGTAAGCCAGATACGAAGAAGAGAGGGAAAAAATATATCGCTAAAAAAAAATTAAAAAAAAAAAATCCGAAGACGGATTTGTTTTCTAACCTAACATGGTTCCGTTCAAAGGTCGAAGGTTCTCTCACTTCTGAAAAATATACTGTATAACATATCGGAACGTAGAATTATCTACAATGCGATAATTTAACTGTTCGAAAAAAGAAAAAAAGGAAAAGTCAACGATCTCTTCGGGCCACCTGTTGACCAGAGCAAAAAAAAAAAAAACTATTTGAGATTTATAAACGTTGTAAAGATACTGGCCTGCAGCAAACTGTAAAACTTTGTACATATTACATCTTGTTAGCTAGGGCTACATTTATACTTTTGGAGGCCCTAGGCGCCACGCTCATTATCGGGCCCCAAAATAACAAGTCTATTTCAATTATGAATTTAATATTTAAAAATAAGTATTTTATTTTGCAATTATAATCAGCTGTTTTTTATATTGTTGTTGGTGAGGAGTAAGGTGTTAAAATGTGCTTCCATAGAGAGTGAGGCCCCAGCTGGCTCCTAATGCGCCTTATAGTAAATGCGGCCCTGTTATTAGCTAAGGAAACTTTTTATTTTCTCCCTTTCTGAATAATATTTTAATATTCGCTTATAGCGCCGGTTCTAGATATTTTGTCACCCCAAGCGACATTAGAAAATGGCGCCCTCTTTTTTCTTCACTCACGAGTATTAATATATAAACATATGTAATATTTTGGAACCGAGAATATAATGACATTAGATACATAGTGGCTGAGAAACATATAAAAAACTTTATTCGTTTTTCCAAAGCAACAAATAGTTAACAAAATACAGTAAAACCTCGATTTTACGGATCTCGATACTACGGACTTCGGATCTTACGGACACTATCCCAAAAAATAATATTAATACAATATTTGCATAAACTGTCTACAGTACAGTACTTGAAGTGGAAAGTGACTAACAAGTAAGTATAGTACAGTATTATTATATTGGGTGTAAAATAAAGCACTCATTTATTGCATAATGCGTCATTTTTATTTTAACAACTTACCTAAATTTAATATACATGT
>WUQG02412791.1:0-16058 GCA_011317285.2 Androctonus mauritanicus | reverse complement strand
TGCTGAAAAACTTGCTAAGAGTGCTATTATTGTGTTTGAACATTGATTTAAAGCAAGTGATATTTAAACAAATTTTATATATTATTTTTATTTAAAGTAAACCTTTACCTTTTCACTCTTGGAAAATCCCATCATTGGAAAAACAAGAAGGATATGAAAATTTCATTTTCTCTCAAACTTCTTGTAAATGACATTACTATATCTGCATAATCATTGAGTGAGTTAGTATCTTATAATTAATTAAATTAAATATTAATTTCTTTCCAATAAATTTATTAACAGAAAAATATAAAAATTGTAAAGAGGATGACATACAATATTAATATAAATTGAAAATTATGTTGCATTAATTTTTAAATAAGCAATATATAATAAACTGTTGTAAGAAATACTATAAAACTTGTTGGAAATGAAATAGATGAGGTGAAATCATTTGAAATAAACAAATACTAATTATTATATGATTCAACCAGATATTTTATCTTTATATCAAAAGTGAACATATACAGTAGATTAATTATTTATTATTTAATATTTGTCCAGATTAATAATTATTTTTGAATTAATTAGACAAGTTATTTACTTATAAATAGTTTGCTTTATTATTTTTTGGAATAAAACATTTATCACCAACCAATTTTTAATTGTCAGTGTTATTTCTATTAAATAAATTATCTTTATTTTTTATTTTTCTTGACTGACTATTTTTTAAAAATTGTTAAATTTATTAACCTATTATTTTGTTTATTAATTCTTTTTAACAATTTAATAGCATTTCAATCAAGTTATTGTTTCTGATAGTTTGAATTGTTTAGTTTAAAAAATGAAGGTTTGTTTCTGGTATTAGAAATCACTAACAGCAAACTCTAGATTATTGTAGAACTAATCACTATTAGATTTAACAGTGATTTTGAAATAGGCAATTCTGCAGTTTTTGAATTGAAAGCATTTATTTAATATTTTTGGCTGTGTATTACCAAATTATTTATTAATAAATTTTATTTGTTTAATGCTATTTTTGTTTGGAAATTATTACAAGTATTATTTAGAAAATAATACAATTCTGTCAAAGTGAACTTTTAGAATTTGATGTTTTCTTGTTATTCATGACTATTAAACTTAGAATTTTCATTATTAATGTCAGAAAATTACTATCTTTAAATGACATAATTTCTTTTCCTAACAGTTAGGTAGGCTACAAATTATACATAATTACTGTAATAAAGCTTTTTGTATCCTATCTAAGTGCTAAAAAAAGGAACTTAGAATTTTCTTTGTAACTTATGAATATGACAAATTTTTAATCTATATATTAACTCAAAAAGCCCAATAGTGACAATTTTAGCTAACTTTAAAGTTATTTTCAATTAGATTGATAACTGCTTTGATTAAATTGAAAAATGACAAATGATGTCTTATTGTTTGAATAATTTTACATTTCTTTGAAATATCTAAAAAAATGGCGATGGAAGTGCATTCAACTCTTCTTTGGAATCATCATCAGGTATAAGATAAACCATTACAAGACAACTGTATACTTATAAGATAGATTTCCTATCCTCCCCATTTACATATGCGCAGTGAAAAAAACGGACATATGATATGTTCATGTATGATTGTAACACATATCAACAAGGAGGTAAGATTCTACTTTGATGATTACCCCATGTATTCATGACCACACACACACACACACACACACACACACACACACACACACACACACTAAAATCAATGTTAATATCCATTCACATTCATATTAATATCTACTTTATTGAGCACAAAAAAGTGATAGGCATGCTATAACATGACTAATTCATAAACACTTCTCACTAGAGTCAAACGTAAAAACACAAGACAGTCAAAGCAGAATCCTAACAACAAGGGTTTCTAAAATGGAATTGATATTTGACTTGGATTTAAAGAACCATTACATGTTTTGGTTATTTAAATCCGAACAAATATCAACTCATTTTAGACACTCTTGTTGTTATATGTTTACAACTGTATGTGAATGTAACATTTATGTCCATTTTCATCACGTGTATAAATGGGGAGAGTATAAAATCTACCTTATAAGTATATGTTTGTCTTGTAACAGTTTGTATTAGATCTGATGACTCCAAAGGAGGGTTAAAACGATTGTCAAATAAAGAAATTTCTGCATTCTTTTGCTAGTTTTTGAATTTACTGTTTTACAATAGTGCAGAAGAAGAGAAATGCAAAGATATAATAAAGTTATATTTATTTAACTGCAATGATCAGCAAATATCCGTCTACTGTAAAATTTCATAAAAGTCTTGGATTTTTGGGAAATTAATAAATAAATGCAAGTGGCTCCTCTACTTACAATCATTTGAGTTATCATAATCCAATGTTACAATTGTTTTTACAATATTTCAAATTTGCCTATTTTCATAGCATAGTGATTAGAAGTACTTTTTGTTTTATTAAAAATGCAGTAAAGTAATCGCTAATCAGCTTGGAGGATTTAATTCAATTAAGAACAATTTTACATCTTGGATGCCAGGTTCAATTCCAGATGATTTTATCAATTAGAAGATCTGGAATTAATTCTGGATGATTTTACCACTTTGGAAGATCTGTTCTTTTATTGTTTATTATTACTACTAAAATTATTATTATTGTCAATCATTTTTGACCCACAATGGGGATTATCAAAACATAACCCCATTGTAAGTAGAAAACTATATGCAAATACAAAACCAAATTTTTATTGTGTAAGGAATAAGAATGACAGAATAATGAAAAAAAGAAATAAATGTTGCATTATTAATTATACAATGAATGATATTTTTGAAAATAAATCATTTGACTAAAAATCAATCATCAAAAACAGGAACAATTCAATAAAAACTATTTAGAATATATGAATTGAATAACCAACCATATTCTCAAGTGTACGTTTAATTATCATAATTATCTGTTATCTCTTTTCTTTTTACTATCTGACCACTCAAGGTTCATGACCCTATGAATGGAACAATTTTAATTCATGTATATTTTTAATATAATTACAAACTCAAAAATGATATTCTTATATAAAAATTACAAATATCTATATTTGCCATAGAATTATCTCTGCCATTTCTTATGATTAATTTTTTAATCATAGAATATTTACTTTATAGTAAGTTATAAAGCATATGTATAGGTGTTCTTTTACTTACAATGGGTTTATGTTTTGATAATTTCATTGTAGTCAAAAAAATTATAAGTTGAAAATGATCAATAATGATAGTAATTTTTAGTAGTAATAGCATACAATGAAATACTGGATACTCCAAGTGGTAAAATCATTCAGATTAGATCTCAGATCTTTCAAGACAGTAAAATCATCCAGAATTGAATCTGGATCCTCCAAGGAAATAAGCAATTGGCTTATCATGCAGCCACTGATTGATTGTAAATTTTTAATAAAACAGAATAAGTATTTCTAGCTAATATGCTATGAACATAACCAAGTTTGGTATTATAAAGGTAATCATAATATCAGATTATCATAAGTCAAATGATCATAAGTAGGGAATACCTGTACCTAGTACTGTACTAAGGAAAATTTACTCCAGTTTTCTCAACTCAATTTCAGCATTTCACTTGTACTAATGAAAACTCATCACCTCATATTTCTTAAACTATTTCTTTGCCATATTCCTCAAATGCATTTGATATTGCTATATGTAAATGTCTAATAAATCTGAAAAATATAAATATAAAAAATTTGTAGTTTTTAACTTTTCTAAGCCAAAAAAATTTATTCTCAAAAACTAAGTTCTACAAAATATAAAGCAATACAGAAATAGCAATGCTATATTATATAGAAATCTTAAGTTAAAAAATTTATTCAAAATAAAACCATTATTATTAATATAAAAAGCAATTGGAAATTTTTCATAATTCAACATACAAAATTGAAACAACATGAAATGCTACAAAATTCAATTGGCATTATAGTATAGCTGTGGAAGTTTTTATTTTTCTGTTTACAATATTTAATTCAAAGTAATAGATATATAATTTTTAAATATCCTTTCTCTAAAAAATTTATAACAAGATAAGAATATGAAGTTCTATATGTTATTCTTTGTCAATGGAAGAATTGATGTAAATAATTCTCTATAGAAAGATCTGAAAATAACTTTAAAATTAAATAAAGTTATCATTTGAAGTATGATATTAACTTCCAGGTTTTTAGTTAGAGATTTGAATATTTAGATTATGCATTTGATATTCGAATCTCTAAGTGATTTGTGCATCTTAATGGACACAAAGAGGATAATTTGTGCATCAGTAACAATGATAATATATTGAATAGTATAATATTAGACTCAGGCAGTAGTTTTGCAAAAACCATTTTTTTTAATTAATAGGATATATTTGGATATTTAAAAAGAAGAGAATGATTACAAACTTAGTAAAAGTAAAAATTTTATTTTTACTAAGTTTTTACTAAGTTACTAATTTTGCTAATTACTATAATACATATCAAAAGTTTTAAAATTCCTGCTTTTTTTACTATTTCACATAGACATTAACTATTATAACAAAAAAGTTTTTTAAGTAAGATTTACAATAAAAAATCTTTTCTGTTATAAGAGTTAATGTCTGTGTGGAACATATCAAAAGTTTTTAGATTTAAATAAATTGAATTATTAAAACATATTAATGAAAGATATTTTTAAAGGCAAAAGAGAATACTCTTGAGAATAATGTAAAACACAGCTTTTCTTCATGATTATTTTTACTTTATTATATATTTTTTAAATATATATAAAATGAATTTCTCTAAGAATGAATGCTATTTTCATTTGAATTAAGTGAAGAACTCACTTAATTCGAATGAAACTACTTACAGTAAACTCACTGAATTAAGTGAGTTTAATTCAAATTAAACTCACTTAATTCAAATGAAACTACTTACAGTAAGAATTAAATGAAGAACTCACTTAATTCAAATGAAACTACTTACAGTAAACTCACTGAGTGAATTTTACTGTAAGTAGGAATATAATTTATTATTAACTTTCACTCACATTATTAACTAATAAAACTTAGAAAAACAGATTTTTTGAAGATTATACTCTTCATTTTAATGTAATTCAATTTGAGTTCAATTTGATAATAATTAAAAATTTCTTAAGTTTATTTAAAGTTTAAAATAATACAACAAAAATATCTGGTATTTTTAACTTTTAAAAGATAGTTTTGTTTAATAAAAGTCTTTATTCAGCTCTTTAAGCAGGAATTAAATCTCTTATTTACAAATAAAACTTTTATTTACTATAGTGTTTTCGGCTCACTCGAGCCAACCTCAGTAGTTGCACTCCTACACTTAATAAAACCTAGTGTTCTATTTCTACTTATTCTACTCCTTTACATGTTCTAAGTTTTAAATGTTCATAGTTTTGTTTGTATACCTATACATTTAATATATGGAAATAAAAAATTAAAAATTTTCAAATAGATGTAGAATATTAATTTTTCATAGTATCTTTAGAAAATTTTCAAATCTTTCAATGAATGATGGCAACTCTATTAACATTTTGATTGTGTTATAATTATTATATAAAATAAAATATTGAAAGATTATGGAGAATGAAATGGTATAAGATTGATATTTATTAGATCGAAAGTTTATCATGTTAATTTAACAGATAATTGAGTACCGTAAGTGATTCTAGTAAAAAAATTATAAGCATAGTTTGATATACCCATAGTTAAGATACAGGTATATAACCTATACTTTTTTTAATATAAAAAATTGTGTTTACAGATTCTATATATAGAGTTTTATCATATTTAATCTATTGTTCATATATTTATAAAAATATAAAAGATATGCCATATAAAAGAAATGTGAAAAATATTATCAAAATACTCATGAATAATTAAAAATACAATAAACTGATATACTAATAAATTTATCACTTACTTACTCAATGAAAATAAGCAACTTCGAAAGAAATGTACTATTCATTCATTTTTATATAAAAAAAATATATTCGTACAAGAATACATACTTAAGAATCTAATTATTCATTTTTGACAGAAACAACTTCTAAAGTAAAGTACTGTAGATTCAAATATAAGCGACTCGACACTAGATGGCGATTGTTATGATTTCTAGACACCAGAGAGCGCTCAACGGTCCAAAATGGTGATTGGTACTATAGAGAAATAGTTAATGATGAAAACGCAAATATATGAAGTTAAATAGTGTAGAAAAAGATGTAAGTACTTTTATAAACGTCTATTAATCATGTTTTAATTACATAGCTCATTCATTGCTTTTGTTTGTGATCTGATGAGTTGGTTTAATTATCTAAAAACAGTTATGTGCAATACAATTTGAATATTTATGTATTTATGTAATTGTTTATTTCTCGCTTAGAGTTAAGTATATATATAAAATCATATGACAGTTAAATAATGTGAATATCTGATATATTCAATAAACAAGTGATCTCTATAAATTATAAACTATCGTAATTAATTATTAATCGTGCAATTTAAATAAATCAATATTTTTGTTACTGCTATGATTTTAAAGATATGCAAAATACTCTGAAATATGAAGAAAACAAGAACATTTTATAGAAAATTTATGAAATAGTATTCAATATATAATCAAATAATTTTATATTATTAATTGTTTATATTAAGTCAGTTATCACAATACAAGCAGGCTACAGAACAGCTTAAAGATAGAATAAATAACTGTTATAAAATAATATTTATTCATCAAAAAGTAAGATTTTTGATCAGTCAGAATGTTTAAATAAGCTGATAGCCTTATATTGAACAGAAAACTAGTTAATGGTGAATTGTTTAAAATAATGCTTTAAAATATTGTTTTAAAGTATTTACTTAGATTTTTTTTCTTAAAATTGTTGATAGTTTATCACTAACAATTATAATTGCAATATAAATAATATAAAAGTAATATGATTCCTATTTGATAATATCTACTAGAAATTTATAAAATAAAACTATATGATAAATTCATGAAAATTTTTTGAATGAATAAAACTATGCCCAAAAGACAAGTTTCAAATTACCTAGCAATTTAATTTTCTTAAATTAATAAAATATAATTTATTTAAAAATCTGTTTCTAGAAATGAAAATATTTATGTTAAAAAATGCATTAATTTGAAGAATTTATTAGATTTTAAAAGTACAAAATTTGCTCTTTAATTTTCCATATAAATAATAATATTAATGCTCTAAAATAATGAATTATAGTAAATAAATTATAACTATGTAGTAATTCTTTTCTAAAGTTCTTTAAAATATCTAAACTAAGTAATAATTTCTAAAAAATGTATTTAAATATTACCATTACCTAAAATAAAGTTAAACCAGCTTTATAAATCATAAGAAAGTAATAATATCAATCATAAAATTAAATAATTATTTCATCATTACTATTTGAAATTCATTCAAAATATTTAAAAAATTATAGCCTATGATCAAACATATGCTTTATATATATATAATCTGATTATAACATATAATCAATCAACTTAAAATTATTAAATTTAGATTTTAAAAAGAACTAAAATACAAAGATATACAAAACAAAAAAAATAACTTATTTATAGAAATGGTTTTGATTTTTATTATTGGCCTGTTTTAATCATGTACCAAAGAGATAAAACCATAATTGAGTTTTACTTTGTCTCATTTTATATATAACATGAATAATACAGTTTAACCTCTGTTTAATGGACTCATTTTAACAGATTTCAAATTTAACTGAGTATATTTAGATTAAATTTTTATTTTATCCTCGACAAACAAATGAAATTTATTTCTGATCATCACTAGTGGTCACAGCAAAAACTTATATCAGTAAAAAAATGGGGATAAGTGCAATAAATAAATCTAAAAAGTTTTATTTAGATAATTGCATTTTATGAGTAGAAAAATATAATTACAATATTTTTCTTTACATATATTTTAAAAATATTTTTGCTTTAACAAACTTTTGCTATTAATAGATACCTCTTCCTCTATTAATCCATTAAACTGAGGTTATATACTATATATAAAATAACAGAGAGTAATGACTTTAGTTTTCAATAATGATCGGGATTAGAATATAAAGAATTTAATGTTTTTATGTGATCATAATAAATAACTGTTAAAATTTAAGTAAATAAGTTCTGTTGACTAGACAAAATGCATTTGTATTTTTCAACAATTGTGATAATTCCTATATTAAGAGATTTTAATTTGATTCAAAACATCAAATATTATGCTAATTAATTAATCAAAACATAAATTGATAATGCTTTCCAATTATAGTAATATAAATAATAATGTAAAATATATTTTAAACTTTCATTTACTTAATTATCATTCAATAAAAATAAAAATATCAAATAGAATAAAATTGATAAAATTGCTTGAATTGTAAATTTTTTATCTATATTTTAAGTGGTAAACTGGATAATCTTTGGTTTCAGTTAAAATTTGTTATTCACCATTTTTTAATTTGAGAATTGATTTCATTAAGTTCCAATTGCTATTTTTAACAATTTTCTAAATTTAAAAAGATTTGATATTATCTGTATTTAAAAATTTAAATATTTTAGAACTTTAGGAAAACACTATACAGTAATACTCCAGAGTTACGTAATAGATGAGACTAGGAAACATAACATAAGTCGGGTACTTATAAATTCCAAAATTAATTTCAGATATGTATATATTAGATTCTTGACTGGCTCTCTGTTACCAAGAAAACAACAAATTATAAAAGTTTATAATATGTAGTTGTAATTAAAGACTTTTAATCAACAAATTAGCAAATGAAATATATACATACATACATATGCACTATGTAATTGTGAAACAAACAAGTGGGCAAGGAAGCAGGATGAGAAATTACATATTTCTGAATTAATTTAAGTCAGAGTATTATTGTATTTATGAAAACGGTATTTTTCTCTAAATAGATTGAATTTAAATTTGTGTTAACATACTAAAAATTCTTAACTGTACACTGCCAATATTAATACAATAAAGAATTAACGAGTTCCCTGCCATAGTGCTTGTTAATTCTTTATTGTGTTAACCTATTTATGAAAATTAATTTGGCAAAGAAAAATCCAAAATATTCTCCAATAATTTTAACATGGTCACTTCAATAATAATTAATAAATTGATTAGAAAACATTACATAAAGCAAATGCTAAAAGAAGTTATTATTTATGAATATTAAAAATATAGTATATGAATTTTTAATTATCCATATGAGTAATCAGACATCTTTAATCCAGAGATATCCTGATAGGATTAAGTTATGCTGTTGAATAATATTTCTTAATTAGGAATGTTCTGTATCAGAATCTTTCTAGAATGATGAGAAAATTAGAATAATTTCACAACAATAATATATCATTGTTGTTTTCCATCCTGTTCATGATAAAATTCAAAAACTATATACAAAAATTATATGAAATAAATATATGAACTCTACATAAAAGTTATATAAAATAAGTTTAAATATAGAACTAAATTTTTCTGTAATAAAATTTTTTATGTTTAGTGCTGCTTTATAATTTTTATTACATTACAAAACAATATTATAAAATAAAAAGGAAACAAAATAACTTTTTCAGTAAGATAAACTGTTTAGGATTAGCAGCATTACAGAAAATAAAATGTTAGAGACTCTTAGGACTGGTTGTATAAATGAAGACTAATTTAAACCGGGACTAAGCAAGAAACTTGCTTTAGCCTTCACCGAGTCTAAATTTGTCTTGTTTAAACTGAGATTAAATATTGGTCTAAGGTTTAGACCAATACTTAATCTTAGTTTAAACAAGACAAATTTAAACTCAGCCCAAGCAGACCAAGGCTAAAGCAAGTTTCTTGCTTAGTCCCAGTTTAAATTAGTCTTTGTTTATACAACCGGCCCTTACTATCCACACAATTGGAAAGACCAGCCATGTGATTAATTATGACAACTCTCTTATGTACTCCCAGCTTGGGCCTGGCAGCAGAGGGTTTTAAATTATTATGATCCTATAGTAAGGAAAGATCTTCCTAAAAAAATGTTGCCAAGCTGTAATATAATGTTTTTAATTTTTATTTGTTTTCTGAGAATCCATGTTTGGCAACGTTATATTATTCATGTAGAATGTTGTTGTTATTTTTATTTGATTGTGAGTTTTATTATGTTAGGCTTTGATATTATTATTATTTGGTATATTTTTGTTAGATTTTGGTAATATTGTTATTAGTTTAGTGCCTTTTTATTATTATTTTTTTAATAAGTTGAATAATTACTTTGGGCTTTAGAATGTCACCACATGTTAAACTAAGTGTTTTTTTTTTGACAATATTATTATTATTATTATTTGTGTAATATGTAATAATTGTGATTAAATAAAATAAAATTCAAATTAGCTTATTGGAACTTAAAAAAAAAATTTTTTTAATTAAGATCCAATAAACTAGTTTTGATTTTGTTCTATATTAATTTAAGACCCAGTTGTTAATTTAATTTATGAAGATGATTTAATTTATTGTTTAATTGAAGATAATTTGATGTGCAACTAGAAATCTCATTCTCTATAGATAGATTTATTGTCATAAAGCTTTTGAATGTTTTTATTAAAGGCTTAAAGGAAGAGCAGATTTAAACTGTATGCTTTCCTCTACTGTTGACATTTTTCATAGAGTCCAATGTACTATGTAATAATAAGATTTAGAATTATAATTTAGTTTTTTATATTATTTATTATGCTTAAAACCTAGCCATTTGATGTTAATAATAATGTATTTTATATTATTTGTTTAAATAATTTGTCAAAATTGTAGAGGAAGGGTTGTTTTTTTTCACTTGCAATGCTGTTATTCTAAGAGATTGGTCATTCTGATGGTCTTTCAGTTTGGTTCAAGGAGAGATGAACTGTTTTGGTCTATATTATAACAATGCTGAAAATGTTTTTGAGTAAACAATTTATTTTACTGAATGACCTTTTCATTTCAGTTTTATTTAGATTTTTACAGTGAGTGGTCTTATATTAAGTATATAAAAATGTATTTCATATTTTCATTTATATAACTTGTTATTTTTTTCTATTTCTAAAACATATAAGTTTTGATATTGATAATATCAAAAATTATGTGTTTTAGAAATAGAAATATTAAAACTCTGCTGTTTTAACTATTTTCAATATGAAATTCATTATGTTAAAAATGATTAGATACCATTAACCAATACCTTTCAGAGCAGTAAACACTAGATACCACTAACCAAGCTTATCAAAAATATTTTAACATGTAATAAAAATTCAATCTACAAATTGCTCCTAAGAATCATTCAGAACATAACATCTGATGATTTAAGTCAAATTCACTTTTTTTATAAATAGCAGTTAATGTAAGAGGACAGTTCAGAAAGTAGCTTTCAGTAATTTTTATCAGTAAAGCAGGAAGGTTGCATGTGTGCAGCAATGCAAAGTAATTTAATAGCTATCAAGCTATCATATTTTTAACTGACAACTATTGATATGCATTGTGTAACCAGTGATTTAAAATGAATATCATCATCAGTGATTCCATTGGCTGTGATGTGCCTGCAATTATTTGTTTCCTTCATATAATAAACAGGAATGTTTCTGAGATTCATTGTGAGATATTACAAAAACTTTGGAGGGCCATTCAAAATGATATACTTTGCTGTATTGTTTTCCATCATAATCTTGCTGTATGTCAATGTATACTAATGCTGGATCTAGGGTAAGGCAAGTGAGACAGTTGCCTCAGGTGAAAATTATAAGGGGACGTGAAAATGCAGTTGCAGTTTCATACACAAGCTTAATTATATTTATCTTGACAATATTTTATGCTGGTAGAGTCAGTCTACAGAGACATAATTTTGTATTTTTCTAATGGATAATACTTATCAAGGAGAGAGAAACCAATGCCAATTAAATTGATTAATTGCTAAACAATTATTAATGATTTCACCTCCCTGAAAGCAACAAAAATTAAACTTTAGTTCATATATGAACTAAAGTTTAATTTTTGTTGCTCTATTTATTATATTAAATGGAGTTCATTTTTATTATATTTATTATAAATGTATTTTTGGTAGTATTTTGTTAACCAGTGTACCTTGGAATCTTTAGTATTTTGTTAACTATTTGTTACTTTGAAAAAATAAATAGTTTTTTTGTATATTTCTCAGTGACTATGTATCTGTTATCATTACATTCCTGTTTCTAAAGTATTATATATGTTTATATATTAATGTGCATAAGTGAATGGTGAAGAGAAAAGAGAGTGCCATTTTCTAATTTGCCTCAAGTGACAAAATATTTAGATCCAGCACTGTTGCATACCTTCATATCACAGATGATGTTCAAGAAGCAGTTCAACATTTCAATTTCTTTTTGTTAACAGAAGAAAGACACCACTTTCCACATAGTAAGAGTGGAAAATGGTGACAGGGAAAAAGAAGCTCTTCTGCAGGCTGCCCATCCCTGGAGAAGAAACAGCCAGAGTGTGGGGAACACAAATCAACTGACTGGGTCTGGACCCCATGAATAAATTTTTCAAGAAATGGGATCCAAGATTTGAACCTGGGTGGAAAGCTGATGCAATTCCACATGGTCACTCTGGTCTATTTCAACTGAGATTTGTTTTATTACCCACAATACAATCCTGATAGCTTGGTTCAAGTGACTATCACTTTTTCTGACATGAAAAACTGGCTATGAATACATTGCATTTCAGAGATGACAGAGTTAAAAATAGAAATACAGACATGGCTGATTTTTTGACAAGGAAATTGAAAAGCTCATTCCCTGATATGACAGTTTCTAAATTCAATTGGCAAATACTTAGAAAACTAATTTAGATATGTAAATGTTTTTGTATATAATAATTTGTTATATTTGTGATTTTTATAATCAATCACAAATTACTTTCTGAATGATCTTTGTACACTTGCTATTTCATTTACATAACAATACAAACTTTGACAGATTCCATATGATTATATCATTTGCATACATTGTCATTAAACAGAGTTGAGTGAATAAATCTTTTGCATTTTATAACAGTTAATCAATACTAGCTGATTCTTGCTCAAGTGCCAAATATTATATAAGTAAAGATTAAGATATGAAATAATCATTCAAAAAGTATTCATGACTTTTATTATACTAAAATGCAACAACAACAAAAATGAAACATTTTTAGCAGAAAAAATAAGAGTTAAATGGAACATTTTTGATCTGTCCAAGGATCATATGAGCCATTCGATTTGAAAGAAAAATTAAATAAATAAGAAAAGTCAAGCAACTCTATTTATTTATTTTCTTTTTCTTTCAAATTGAATGGCTGAGATGATCCTTGGATGGATCAAAAATGTTCCATTTAACTCTTATTTCTTCTGCTAAAAATGTTTCATTTTTGTTAAATAATCATTCTTTTCTAAACTTAATATTGCTTTATTTATCATAGTATAGATTACAAAATGAATAATCAAATAACCATAGAACTATAAATTAACTTAGAATAAATAGAAATTAGTGATTAAGCATGTTTTAGTCAATGTGGCTTGATTGATTAAAAATGCTATGTATATATAATATTTTTAGTCTTTTGTGGCCCACTTCAGCTATGATTATCAAAAAAAAAAAAAAAATCACAAAAGCATTATCATTTATACAATAATAATGTTTAATAAATATTTGATTCCTACTGATAGTTATGCTTTCTAAGGCATGAAATAAATATGGTAGAAATTTTTCATGTTTTATTATTAAAATAAAAAAATATATTCACAATAAAAAGAAATACCAATCAATAAATTGAGAAAAAATCAACTATACAATTCAATAATGCAATTTATAAAAGATTATTTTAAAAAGTAGTAATATATAATTGTCATTATTTAACATATTTGAACAAAGGAAAAGGAACAAAGAAATGATTATTTAATTCTATACACTGCCATTCTGTTAAAGAAGCAGTTCAACATTTGCAGTGCTTTGAATTTAATCTAGAAATGATTATTATAAAACCTTCATACTCTTACACAGAGAATATGAATATGGCATTTCCTGTTCTTAAAACAGGATAATGTTTCTCTAAAATAATAATTATTCTATTAATTTTTATGATGATTAAGACAGAATTTCTGTTTTTAAAATTTATATATTTTTAATGTTTAATTTTATTTATTTTGTTGACTTCTTGTATTTATTTGAGAAACTGAGGATAACTTTTAAATAGAGCTGAAAACATTTCTCAAATAAGATTATTTTTTTGTATTTGTTAAGTGATTTATTTCTATATTTTAATATTAATCATCTTAATTTTAAATCTAAATAACATCAGATTTCTTTAAATTTAGTTAGAATGTTAACTGATATCAGAGCATAATTAAAATTAATCACTAAACTAAAAAATGTAAAAAAAATTATAAATAATATTTAATAAAAAAGTTTTCTCTTAATAAATAAGACTTGATCAATTTTTGCTATTTTACAATACTTTCCATTTATTATCTATATCATTATTATTGAATAAGCTATTCTCAAGAATTGAACAATTCTAAAATTTCATATGCTATCCTTATTTTCATTAGAATTATTCTAATGAAAATAATTAATATGAAATAATAATAAATTTTTGTAGATATGTTACAAAAAAATAATTCATATTTTTATATATATGAATTTTAAATTATTCATGAGTTATATTCAGATATAATGTATGAATCATTTCAAATGAAGTGGAAACTAGGTCGTCATAAGAAATGTAATGTTAAAATTATTCCAATTATTTTAGTAATTATATCAAACATTATATCTTAACTTTTATTTAAACTTCTTATTAATGACTAATTCTTCTTTGATGTTCCTAACATATTCTGTGTTTAATAATCGTGGAATGCAGTATTTCAGGATATAAATATTTTTTCCTACATATTACATAAATATCTTGATTTAAGATATAATAAATTAGTTTATTTACCAAATGATGTAGCTAGTTTGTTGAATGATTAAAACCCAGGATAATTTTTAATTTAAAAAATATCATAAAAATGAAGTTAAATTTTAAAATTCTAACTAATATTCAGTGTTCTGGTTAATAAGTAGTTGTATTAATTTTTAAAAACTTCTAATGAATAGCAAAATTTCATAATGCAATATAGTGATTTTTATATAAAAAAATAAAAACAAGAAATATGTCTGTATATATAAACTATGTAGAACAGTTCAGTTTTTTTATCCTTGAAAAGATTTTATGATTAAAAGTAGGTTAAAGCTGTTGTTTAAATATTTTCTGTTAATAATAATAAAAATCTTTAACATAATCTTAATATCTATACTTTATTACATATTTGTTATGATAATGGTAAATTTAAACAAATAGAATCTCCATATCTTATCTCTCTTATTCAATATCACATTTATTCTCCAACTAATGTACTGATTGAAGTGGATGAAGCTCTAATGTACAGATAAGAGAAAATGTATGAAAATATGTTGCTGCACAATGTACAGTAATTCCCTGCCAACCATGGGGTTACATTCTTACAAAATACCACAGTTGGTAAAGTTAACTTTATGTGAGAAATGTTAGGGTTAGGAGAATTGATAAAAAAGTCAAACGTTTGCAATACTTTTTATTACACCTATAATACTTTTTAAATACAAAAATCTATTATACATTATACATTAATGGATTATATATTATATATTAATGGATTATAAAGAATAATCCATTAATTTATAATACTATAAATAATGATTTACAGATATTAAAATTAATTTGGTTGAAACAAATGTCTAGGCATCAGTGGTGGACAGATGAGGCCACTATCAAATGATTGCTTTAAATAGCTCATAAGAGATGTCTGCTTCATTTTCTTCTGAAATTCTTTTTTGTAACTGTTTATATGGAATAAAATTACCAAGCATTATGGCAGGAGAACTTTCTAAATATAAATAACTTTACTGGAAGTAGCACTTTCAATTCCATGTGAATCATCTTCAGCTTCCT
>WUQG02412780.1:0-16060 GCA_011317285.2 Androctonus mauritanicus | reverse complement strand
ATTTCAGATGTAGACAGTAGTACATTTTCCTTAAGCCTAACCTAATATAGTATGGTATATAGTTTAAAATAATTTAAGTAGTCATCTTTAAATAACGTTAATATATCTGAAACATATATTAAAGAAACTTACCTTTGTTTAAAAATTGTGATGACAAGAATCTTCGTAAAAAATTTCTTATAACGAATATATTTTTCTAATTTGAATAGCACAATACCCATTTATTAGCACAAACTAATGGCCACCTTATGACCAAGTATGATGACGTCAATCACGTGACTAAGATTCGTTCATTGGCTTTCTGTAGAGTTGGTGTCGGCCGAGTCCGTAATCGCAAGGTTGGGGCTGCGAAGCCTAACTGTCTCTAACGTTTTTTGTTGTTATTTAAAAAAATAAAAAATAATTAAATTTATATAAGCAATCTTAAGATTACGGGATCGGCACGAACACACTATGCTACTAACGTAGCGTTAGAAGTCCTCTTTTTCTTTTTCTTATTTCTTAAGCTCGCCGAGCCTAAATTTTAAACGCTAATATTTTTATTTATAAGGCGCATTGGCGCAAACGCTCGGACATGTATTCGATATTTTTTTTCTGCATTACATCAGTTCAATTTCATCAAAATCGGTGGGTATTTCAGCTATGTCCTCTCCTTATCAGTCACATTATATAATTTAATGACTGTGCTTGCATATTATAATTAGAACACCTTTTTCATAGAACACAATAAATAATATCGAATGAAACACATCTAATATATTAAGATAAGCAATTTATAAACACAAGTTGCTTAATTGTAACAAATATCTTAGTTAATTTCTTAGTAAAATACATGAATTAACTTATACATATGTTAGCTTTTAATAATAAAGTTGCAGTTTTGCAATATTAAATTGAAGTAGCGGTAAACTTAATAGTAAACATTATGTTGTGGCATTTCTATGGTAACGAAACTAGTTATTGAAATATCACTTTCATAAAAAATTTTTAATTTACAATATCGGATTCTCATCGTGCTTCATAATTAAAATCAATAGTCAACAATTGGAAATAAATTAAATTTCGTAGATTCAGAAATTATCCAAATATCAATAAATAATCTGCTGAGAGATAAAATAACTGTTGAATTAAACTGAATATAAAATTCTGCATTAAAGTTTAATTTTCATCATACATAAGAAACTGGAACACAAAAGCAATCAATGGCTTCACAAGAAGTTTACACGCTATTCCAGCCTTGTACAAATATGAAATTTTATTAGCGCACAATTCAGATATCATAAATTAACTACTATCAGAGTGCGTGGCATGAAGGGAAATACAGAACAAAAGAATAATCGAAGTGCTCATTCCTTTCTTTTCTCTGGAAAAACTATACATCCTACCTTCTATATCAACTGAGAAGAATAAGACTGCTTCCAGTTAGTTCTCTTATCCAGCATTAGAAAATCGAATAATAATTGAAGAAATTTTTACATTTTATTATATAATTTGTCCAAAATTATAATTCAACAATTTTCCAGTAATATAGGTTGGTATTAGAATAGAAAAAATTTATTTAAATTATTTATCCATTGAATTAACTGTAGATAATTTTAATTTTTTTAATTGTAGAATATTAAACTTTATTTTATATTGTTATTGCTCATTCCTCATATTAATATTGCTCATTCATTCAAACCAGTTACTGCGGAACTGGTTTGAACAATCTCTACTGAAGCACCGTCCCAGTGACAAAATCTCATCTGTTGTTTTGGAACAGATAAATATTTTTGACCATCGGTCGTACCATTTCAAAAGTCGAAATATTTGACAGTGGACACAGTTTCGACAGTGGACAGTTTGACAGTAGTTTGGAACCAATTAATAAGCCAGTTCCATAATATTCCAGTGCATTTCTTACTTTCGAATTGGCTGATTTAACCAATTTAAAATAGTTCCCGTAATAAAATTCTACTGACTTGGAACTGTTATAGTAAATTATTATTCACTATAGGTAATAGACTATTAACTATAGAGTGTAGTTTACGAATTTACTCTCTAAGAATAGGAACGCTATATGCAGTATATTATTCTAAGAACGGATATTAAAATAATATCTCTAGTATCATTTTTGACTTTCTCTTCTGGTAATTTTGTGAATAAGTAATCGTTCCGAATAATGTGTTGAAATATCTGTTCTAAATATCAATTCCAGTTTTTCTGATCAAGATGTACAATGCAATAATGTACACTATCTCAACAGACAAATCTTTAAATAATGATATTTTCCATTCAGTAGAGTATGTTTCGATCTTTTGTCCTATGTGAATGGAAAACCTCATTCTTAATTTTGATGACTTTTCGATATATATTCTTATTATTTGTTAAAAACAAGAGCAATTATATTAGATTTAATTTTTAAGAAATTTTGTTTAACTTTTCAGTTATATAATTTCAAACCTTGGACATAGATATGTAATTCACAAGTTTTTATATTTGATAGTTAAAATCGCACTTGGTTCGTTTGAAATTTTAATGTTTTCATTACTAAATATATTTAATTGTCTTGTGAAAATATTTGAGATGGAATCGGATATTCGAGTCAAAGAATATAAGATTAAATTTTCTGAATTTGAATTCATAATTCAAATACTGTTAAAATGCAATCTAACAATGCATACAATATACAATATCATGATTTTTTAATTTTGTTAGTTCAGATGATAATTTAAATAGCGAAAGTAAATAAGAATAGTAATTATTTAATTTAATAATTATAATCTAATAGTAATCATTTTATTTATAAATTTTATAATTAATATTTTACAGTTATTTAAGAATGAAAGATATGCTAAGAAATATTACTCTCAGTATTGTTCCCTTAAAGGTAAGAAATATTTTGAAATTTAGATCTAATGTTATGAAATATATTCTAATACATAAAAATAATTTCAGTATCATAAAAATCTCTGCTTTACATATAATAACTTTTGTCTGGATTTTGCATCGATAATTTAACCTCTATATTAAGTTATTTGATATAAAACAAGATTATATGTGACTTTTCTTGAACTATGTTTCAAATACAATAATAAATTTGTTAAAAGCTTCTTTATTTATAGCAATTAATTAACTTTATCTGCTAGTTCCCAGGCATTATAGAACTAACAAAGACAGAAAAATCTTTCGCTAATTCAGGATGTTATTCCAAATTTATTCTTCTTCTTCAAGAATATCTTGGATTTAGGTAAATAACTGAGAAGGTAGTTAAATATTATATTATGAAAATAACCTTCTAATTACTATATTAAATTTTAGTTATGAAATCAATACAGCTGATATTAGTTCGACTAAGGAACTACTGAGGAAAAACGTATATTATGAAAGTAAATTTTGTTTTATATGACTTAAACTGCATTTTTTAAACTCACCATTATTTTTCCCATTTTAGAAAATTGACTTGGCCATACCGTTTGCTCAAAGTTTCGAAAAATCGAAAATTATGGATTTTTCTTATCCATTCCTAGTCGAAGGAATAAGATTTTTTGTTGCCAAACCAGGAGAATTGTCGAAAATTACTGCCATAATTTTCCCCTTTCTTTTTGAGGTATGTAATATATATTATCTTTTATCAAATAAAAATAATTATTTAGAATTTTATTTATTTACTTGAATAAAAAAAGAATTTTTCAGATATAAAAAAATTTTTAGATTAGGCTAATTCTGATAGAATTGCTATTGCAGAGCGTGTTTTTATTCTTCTCCAATAAAGGAATTCTCTACAAAGATACATTAAAAAAATAAACATTTCTTTAGAAATGATTTGATTCTAGTATAAAAATAAAATCATTTTTAAAATAAAACAGTTTAAATTAATGAAAATCTAAACAGAATAGTAAAATCGAATGTATAATTCGAAATTCGATAAATAATTCATAAACATACTGGTGTTTTGGTGGAATTGAATTAGTATTTTCAGGTGAAAATATTCCATTGAAATAAAGATGGTATACTTCTACATGAGACAACCTTCCCATTGAATTGGCAATCCCGTGGAATTCTTTTAGTCAGTAGATTTCCTAATGCAACTAAGAGATCTATCCGATACTGTAAAATTGAATCTATAAGATCCATTACATTTTGAATATTGATGTTTTAAAAATTTAATTACTATTGGTAATTCTATAAAGTAATTTTTAAACCAATTAACGACCTGAAATTAAATTATACATAATTTTCTGCTAACTCCAAAACAATTGAGATTTCCCATATGTCGGTTATCATACAAAAATCTGTACACACTGCTTTCGTAGGAAGATCGGCGCTGACTGATTTTACTTTATAATAATTTCACGTTATTTAAATTTTAATTTTATAAAAACCAAATATTATACGTTATTGTAAAGGTCATTCAATAATCTGTTCACAATTTCAATACAAATTTATTTGAATAAATTTAGATTTTTTAAGAAATATATTTCTGAACTGTTGCAAATATTACAGACTTCCTGGAGTGCCGGGTAGGTTGTCACAATTGTAAATAGTTTGAGCATTTGAGCGAACTTGAGAGAGGCTTCTTCATACGTTTATAGCACGCCTGCGGAAATCTGTGTCATTTTTTGCAAGATAGTATATTAACCGCCAATTAATTAAATAATATTGATATTTCAATTGATTATTTTCAACATAGATAATTATTTGTAAATTATAATAGAGCGGTTTTATTAAAATAAAAATAAAATTTCTTAGAGAAAACTTTGTAAACAAAAAATGGATAGCGAGATAATTCTGTGTCGTATATCATTTTCATCCTTTTCATTCCGACAATGAAAGATAGCAAAATCTATCTTACAATAGACTTTAATTTTTAAGGGTATTTCTTTTATGATTTACTTAGGTTTGGATAGCCATACTTGTTTCTTTCATAATATCAGTGATCATATTTACTATAATATTTTGGAAGGATTCAAAATTACATAAAAGAAAATTGGTCAAAATCAACGAAATTGCTTGGGCACTTTTTGGATCATTTACTGCTAAAGGTAAGTAATATTTTACTATTTTGTCTTTACTTAAAAATATAGCTATAAAAAATTAGCTCATTTTCGGATATTTCAGGAAATGAATTATTCTCTCCCTCTGGACAAAGTTGTAAGATTCTTGTCTCAGGATGGCTCCTTGCAATTTTTGTCATTACTTCCAGTTATAGTGGTGCCTTAATGTCTTTCATCGCATTTCCTGGTAGAGAATTTGTTCCTCGCACATTTTCTGAATTAGTGACGATGGCAAATAAGGGAGATTACAATATAAGTTTGGCTTACGAATCTGCAATCGGGAAATTAATTTTTGTAAGTATCGAACATTTTCTCAGTTAAAAAATCGTGAAATTGAATTTTATATATTATGCAAATTATAAAAGAAGTGTAAAGTTGATTTTATATTTGTTCGCTAATCAGGTATACTTTATGAAAATAATTTTTAATGCAGATATTGCTATTATTAGCTAAATCATCATAGAAACTTGGGTAGATTAATTTTATTATTTAAGTAAGTGATATGAAGCGGATGGAGGAATAATGATTACATTTGCATTTCTGACACGAAAACCCGTATTAAATTTGAATATTTTTGATATATATTCGGATTATTCGAATATTTCAAGCGCATACATTGATATAAGTTTTGGATATATCATAAGGAAAAGTATCGAAATATCATTCGATTCAGGTACCGATAATTTTTAAAAGTTTGTTTCAGAAAACTTTCATTTAGTGGCTTTGCTATGATAATTCTAGGGACTCGATTAAGAATAATTTGGGCTGATTCAATCGTAACTATGAATAAATGAATTTCCCCAGTAGGCCTACAATTCTTAAAAAATGATCATTAATAATTACCTAAGAATGAACAAATTCTCACATACTGTGTTCACGAATATAGTTCGTCAATTTTTATTATATTAAAGCATAAATTTTAGTTATGAAATTAAAAAAAAAAAATTATAAAATCCTAAACATTTTTTGCAGAGTGTACTAAAACTCGTAAATGGCTAAATTATAAAACATAAATATAGTTATTCCAAATAATAATTAAAAGTTTCAATCACGCATATACAAGCGAAAAATAAAAAATATACAACATATAGCCATATACTAAATGCACTTCTATCTCAAATTATTTATAAAATGTTCGAATATATCAAAATCCTATTATCTTCAAATTTATAATTTTAGAAAAGAAATATTCTTTCTGTTCGTAGAGAGTACAATATACAATATTTCATAAAAGTATTCCTCATAAGAAAATTAATTGAAAAAAAGAAATAAAAGCGAACAAATTTTAATCAATATTTTGTTTTCGATATCTATCTTAATATTTTATATACATTAATTATTTTTAAAAATATTGCAAGAAAGATTCATCAGCAATAACAAGAACACGATATTTTCAGAACTCAACAGAAGGGAATGGATTAGCTTTAAAAAAATTGTTTAAATTAAATAAACTGGAAGACAGTTGGCTTAACAGAGACACACTGGATCGAATTTTGAAAAATAAATTGGCCTATATATGGTATGGAAACGACATTGAAATTCAAATTGCTCCATTGGGATTAGACAATTTCATAGTATCTAAAGATCAGCTTTTGTTTTTACATACTGGATTTGCTATATCAAAAACATTTCTCTATCAGAAGCAGCTAAATGTAGCGTAAGTACTCTGTTAATGAATTATTTCTATGTACATACACAAGATGATATAACCATATTTTAAATTTAAATCTTGTTTAAATAAGGCATGATACATTGCAAAATCCAACAAAATCATATTCAGAGATATATGATTCCCAGAATCCAGAAGAAAAGAAAAAACTCGTATAAATGTAATTTCACATATTAAAGTTTTTTCATTCATCTGTTCTCAAATCAAATTCAACTTTGAAAATCAACCTCCCGTTCTAAATCAAATGGATCTTTTGCAAATGAATTTCATACTTTTCCAAATCAAATGTTTTCTACAAAACTGTTTTCTTAACCCTTCATAATAAAAATAAAATCATATATAAATTTATAGTTCATTATATATATATATATTTATAAATTTATATAGGCCTACTATATACAATTAATGGGGTGATAAAACTGTCAATGCATGGGCCCATGCATTGATAGATTTTAAAGTATTTAATATATATTTTTGTATTACAAACAATAAATTTCTATATATAAAATTTATATATACAAATTTACATATATAATTAACAATAAATTCACATATTATTTTATTTTTGTTACGAAAGCTTAAGAAAGCAGATTGGTAGAAACATTTGCTTTGGAAAAGAATGAAATTGATTTGCAAACAGACGAAGTTCATTCGCAAAAGGGTGAATTTATTTATCATTAGAATGAGTTTGATTTGCACATGGCGAAGCTGATTTGTAAAAAAGTGAAGTTGATTTGCAAACAGGTAAATTTGGAATGAAAACAGTTATACCAATCGAGAATTATCTGTGATCAATGGTTTTATTAATTTTTCTATTAATCTATATCATGTTTTATATCTTCATTGACAGGCAATATTTCATGAAATATTTTTGATATTCATACATTAACTGTGAAAAGTTTTACAATTAAAAATAATGACTTTACATTTTATTAACAATTTTCAAAAATTATTTTATTACCAATAAATATATTCTTCTTTGTTGTAGAATTTATATTATAAGAATAATATCTAACGGATTAGTGAAAACAAAAAACTTCAGCTTTCCAGTACAGGATCTGGAATATAATCAGAATTTCACACTCAAAAATTTATATCAATGATTCGGTACACATCTTACGATCTAATAGTTAACATAGTGTATATCAAACTTCCTGCATACATAAGGGGAACTGCGGGCCCTTCTACGTTTTAAGTTTGCCCTCTACGTAGAGTACATAATTGCCAAGCATTTAACAATTAGCCAATTATTGGAGAAGTGATATTAAACTATAATAATAACGTTGTTTCTATTTTATGAAGGATATTTTAACAGATATCAATTGTATTTTTATCGATATTATATATTAGTTCTTCTTAGTAAGGCTATTTCTGATATACATAATTAAACGGTGGTAGCAGAAAATTTATTAAAAATCAAATAAAAATTTGCCACTTCTGTTTATGTGAATTATGCTACTTTTGGGATATTCTATTTCTAGGACTATCACTTTTAGACCCCATCATAGGCTGACTAACAGCTCTAAAGGGGACTAAAAGAGGCAATCGGAAGGTCAGAGTATGGTATTCTACATGTCAGGCCTGAAACCATCCTGAAAAACTAGAGGGGACTTGTATTCAAGGCCATTATGCCGACTCTGAATTTCTGAAATGTTTCAAGTGGAATTATACACTTTTTCATATTATATAAGACCAACATGAATCTTTGATTAGGTTTTTGCAATTAACCTTGATATTTTACTCAAATTTATGGGAATATTACAGATAAATAAAGAAACAATTAACTAATGAAGAAAGTCGATCGGATAGATGCATATATATCAATGTCTAGATAATCTTGGAGAATCCGGATTAAATTTCAGTCTGATATATTTAGTTTTTCATGAGAGATTAGGACGCAGTTGGCTGATCTCATTTCTAAATTTTTATCACGTGTATTAGCTATCTGTGATCAGCTTTGAAGTGCGTCCGCAAAAACATTTTCTTAATGAGATTGGATGAATTAAATAAAATTAATCTAGCTTAATCATCTTCATTAGTATTTCGAAAGAAAATATATTCATTAAAGTAATATTGGTATTATGAAATTTTAGAATGTCGTGAAGATAATGATAAACATTCTAAAAGATATTTAGGTATGCATATATCTGAAATATTTGTATTTTCATTATTCCTCGTGATATTCCAATATTTATGTGCAGTTATTCAAAAATAAAAATGATTATATTTCGTTTTAATATCCACATATTAGCAGAAAAACGTGAAGTGTAGAAAACAACACTAAATCACAGGTGTGAAGTTGGTCCCACTTTTGAATTTTTAAACTTTTTGTTTTGCACTCGTTTGCACTTCATTAGTATCTTTTGCATTTTTAATATTCTCGTTTGCTCCCTCACCATTTACCTCTCAGAACCAAAACAACTTCACAATAGCCCCTCAGATTTGAATTTCGAATTTTTTTTGTACTCATTGGCAAATCGTTAGCACTTTTAATATTTTCATTTGAGCTCTCCTATTTAGGTTTTAGAATCAAAATAATTTATGGGTAACTTCACAACAGATCTAGGCATCTAATTTTTTTTATCAGTTTTAAAAAGTACTTAGTTATTCCTTAGTTTTAAAAATTATCACTTCAATTTAACATTTGCCATTGGATTTCAATTTTGCCACTTGAATTTATTATATATCACTTCAATTTAATATTTTTTATTTAGATTTAATAGTTTCTGTTTAAAATTCTTAATTCCAACAAGGATATACTATTTGGCCTTTAAGTTTATAATTTACGACTTCGATTTAGTATTTGACGCCTGGCTTCATTCTTTATTATATGTATTTAGTGCATATAAGAAATTATTATTAATTTATGTTAGATAGGTAATGCTATTATATCAAGAATTAATGTTTCGTTTATTTATATGAAATATAAAAAATCTTCAGTTTAATAACTATTCCTATCATATGTTTCAAGCTATCTTTGTTTAAAAAATTTCAAACAATCACACTGTGCACCCAAAAAGTTGCCATCATTAGGAAAAATGACATTATACTTACTGAATGAATTCAATTTGAGTTCATCCAATGATTCAAATGAATCAACTATTAACGTTTCAACTCATTTGAAGGAAATATATAAGTAATTATATTTGATGAGACCATTTATAATTAATCTCTGTTTTCATCTCAGACCAGTTGTAGATATTTATCCAAATATCTAAGGTTACAATTCGTTCTCTTTTAAATATATTCAATCCATTACTATAATTTTCAGAACTGCTTAATGCATTCAAAAAATAAAGTTATGAAATGAGATACTGGCTATCGTTCTCTTAATGTAGCTTCTTGTTTAATCATCTTAGTGAAATTTAAGGCTTTATTATTGGTGGGAATAACATTAGAAATGCCTTCGAACTAGATACAATTGTTTTGAAACCATTCTCTGGTAAAATATGAAACATGAATATCCGTGGTGAATCATGTGCAGCGATATAGACCATGTCAAATATTAAATCAAAATGAAAAATTTTATAATGAAATAGCAAACATTAAATCTAAATGGCGAATATTAAAATTCGAATAGAAATTTTTCTTTTATTTCATATCGAGAAATTAGTGGCAAAAATATTTACATGTAGCAAAATTATATTAATTAATGTAAATTAATTAATTAATTAATATTAGCATTTGCAATTTTTAGATGATATTCTTGAATTAAATATTTTGCATTTTTGTTTATTTTTATAGCGTTTTAATAACACCCATTTTTTATTATTATGCATTTGTTCGTAATATTTTGTTCAGTATCAAAAATACAGCCTATTTATAAATATAAATTATTGATTTAAATTACTTAATATAATTTAAAACTCATTTATATAAAATATAATTTTTCCGAATTATTAACTACTAAATATTCTTAAACAGTCGATACAGAGTTCTTTAAATTACAAAATACACAACCAAAATAGAGCAGTTGAGATGTATAATACTTTGATAACTACTTAAAGGGCTTATCATGGGGTTTTTTTGGGGGTAGTCTTAGGATGTTGAAATATATCCGGGATGTAGGCTATATTGTTATAAATAAAAATAAAAAATAAACAAAAAATTAATAAAATTCTATTAAAATTTGAGTTTTTAAGATAGCATATGAAAATTATTCGAATCATTGAATTATATTTGTATAAAAAATAACATTTATTACAAATGGTACATATTTGCTTGATGCCTTTATTATTTTTCAAGACAGTATATAACTGAAAAATCTAGGAAACTAGAAGTTTTAAACTAATTTATTTTTATACAATATTAAAAAAAAATTATTGCATTACCGTCCCATAAGATACTTGTGGAACGGTAATGCAATAATTTTCCCTTTAATTCTAATGATTTATAGACTAAAATAGATTTTATTTTTAAAATAGTAACTTGCATGTCAGAAGAGAACGCATTAAATATAAAAATATTCTCAACCTATGTTTTTATTTGATCATGAAATATGTTGCGCCTTCAATACCGGATTCTCTGCAATTAAACGATTATATGTAGGACATTTATCAAGAAATGCTAACTTTTTCCGGGAGAAAAAGAAAATATTTCTGTATATGTAAAAATTTTTCTTGAATTTTGAATAAACTAATAATAAGTGAAAAGTTTTATTAGTAAGAAATTTATTTAGAAAAAAATTTAGTTATAAAAATTAAAACACATTTGAATGAATTTTTTCCATATTTAATTTTAAAGGAGCTCATCTAAACTTTATCTGAATGGCTCGGCATCAAGTAAAGCAGTACTTATTCATTTTTAACTTATAGAAAAATAATTTCAAAGTAGGACAAAAAATAATAAAATTAAAACAAATAGGCCTATATATTCATATGATGTACACAAAAGTCTTACAATAACACTTATTCATATAACGTACAGTAAAAATTTTAAATTTTCCGTTTGCATGGATTAATAAATAATGGTTTATTTAATTTTGACTTCTATGGAAATGGAATAAAGATAGATATTATGATTTTTATGCAATAAGTTTTATTACAAAATAAAAAATTTTTTGAATAAAATTCTTATTTTAAAAGTCTCTTCGTTTAGAGATTTGTGAAAGAAAATACTAAATTGTCAAATTATTCTGCATTTTACTGATTAAGAATTAATAAATTTAATATTATTTTATTTTCGCAATGAATTATATTAATCAATGTGGTTAAATAAGTATAAATTGATATCTTATAATACTTTTTGTATTTAGAAATAGAAATATTTATTTATAACAATCGATAGTAAATTCTGGTATTTCTATACCAGAATTTATTATCAATAGATATGTTATGAAGTGATTTATAATCAATGAAATCAATGTACGTTTAATTTCAATTATAAAGAACCAAATATGCATTTAATTTCATCGAATTTATTTTGGCTCTGGGGCCCAAACAGTGAGATAGAAATGAAAATATCAAATGTGTAAAGGTGCTAACGAGGTGCAAACGAGTGCAAAAGGAAAAGTTTAAAAATTGAAAGGTGGAGCCAACTTCACAAGTCACTAAATCAGCATTAATTGAAATAATTTATTTAAGCGCCATATCAAACAATGAATATATTTTATCTCGGAAAGTTACTTTCAAAATCCATTACAGGCTGGCCGACATCCATGATGAGATCAATTGAAAGGATTAAAGATATGGTTTAACAGACAGAAATCAGAGACCTCCTGAAAATTGGAAATGTGCGAGAGAGATTTAAATGCAGTCTTCCAATTTGGTATCTGAATCTTTAATCACGCAGTCATACGGAAAAATTACCATCAAGAAGTCTTCATAACACTGAAATAAATTATTTTGAAAAAAATATCTATTTGAATGCTGCAACTTAAATTCTACAGAAAGGAAGAATCATTTTCAATTTCAAACTTCTTAATAGTTTCATAAAATTTTTCATATCATCAGAAGAAAATATTAAAAATGGTATGTTTCTAAATATTGTTGTAAGTTTTTTCTTTGTTTCAACTGAAGGTTCCAATTGAAAAAGTACATCTTATTAATGCAGAATCTAAAATCTTTGTAATATTTCGATATTATTTTTAGCGTTAATAAAAAATAATTCTTTTTCTTTCTCATGAATGGTTTATTCTTTTATACAAATATATATTTCATCAAATATATATTCTTAGAAAAGAAGAAACAAAGATGAAATGTATTTTTATACAAATATATATTTCATCTCTTTAAAGAAACTAATTTAAAGTTTAAAAGAGATGAAATATATATTTTTTATTTTGCTCATTTGCTATTTATCTATAATTCGCTTCCTAATATTGAAATTACGGTTCATTATAATGCGGTGATTTTCCATCTAAATAATCTTGGTTCAATTTCCTGATCCCAAACCTCAAAAACTTATTCCAAGAGGGTGTCTGGCCTGGTTCGTTGAAACCCATCCTTTGCTTGAGAGCCAAAATATAGATGTGAGCGGTCAGAGCTAGGCAGTGGAATGTTCTGCTGCATATTAATCTCGGGATGAAAATCGACATAAAAATAAGAAAAAGATATTAAAACTCCTTACAATTATCATACTGTTTCAAAGTTAATACTACGAAACTTAAAAATTATTATTTATTTTACATAATGGTTACTGATACATTTTGCATGAGTAATATTTAAAAACAAAATCTATTTTTTAAAATAAATACCTCTTCATTTAATTGCTTTCTGTACTTTAAAACAAGTGTTGTGTAATTGAATTGTAAAACATAGTATCAATATTTCACTGTGACCGAAAGGAATTTCTCATCATCAAACATATTAAATTTTTTATTAAAAAAAAAAAAAACTGAAGAATTACTTTCATATGAAGGCAATTCTTTAATTTACCGGATGAAAATGCCAAATATCAACTTTTTATTTTTAATCTTAGTGGAGATATCATGCAGCATTATTAATTTTGTTACATATCTGTAGCTATTGACTTTACCGTGCAGTATGCAAGCACTTGTTCCAAAGTGGCGAATACAGTAGAAGTTGATTGAAATTATGTAGGAAAACAGATTAATGAATCTAATGAATGCATCAATCAGCAAAAATTAAAAGCTATATAATAGACATATTGTATGGCTTTATTTTTTCTTTAAATTATAGAGGAAATATAATTTAAAATATGTTGTTTTCAACATTTTACTATCTGTCATGTTGTAAAACTTAAATATTATTTTCAGAATCCTCCGTTTTATTGAAGCTGGATTTATGATGAAATTTTTGAATGATGAAAAGGCTAAAGGAAAGAAAAAACACTATTTAAACATTGTAGAAGAGACAGAAGAATTCCATGTTCTGACTGTCACAGATTTAGCAGGACCGTTTTCGCTTCTCATCGTTGGGTACATTTTATCTACCATTGTTCTTTTTATTGAGATGGTTATGTCAAAAGTATACCGAAGTAAAGGATAAGTGACAATATAATCAGCAAAAAAATAATTTTTCTAGAAACTAGTCTGTTTCGGATAATAATTTAAATTCTTTAACGTTATATTTATATATGCTGTATTATGATAGTATTTTTAAAGCTATGCATTAAATAGCAAAGTTTGACATTTATCTTAATTGTAAAACTGAGATAAAGTAACTTGCCAATTTTTATATAGATTGGACAAAATTACGATTGCATATCGTTCAATGTTCACTACACTTCAACTGCTCAGTACAAGAAGATTTATTAAATATTCGTGTAAACCTTTATAATAAGTATCACTCTATTATTAAGAATAAATTGTTAATGTTCTTTATTACCTCTGAATGAACATAAATCTTTTAAACAGACTTCAAATGCTTGTATAAAGACTATATAAGCCATAATAAAAGAAAAATAAAAAACACTTGTTTCTGAATTCGAACAAAAATTATATTTTAACTTTCACAAAAAATTATTGCATTAATCGATTGTTAATTTACTTCTCAGATTACAGTACTCCTCTATCACATTTCTATAAACAGTAATTGTTTTCATCTCTAGCCAGATTTACGAACAAAAATTAATTATAATAAAAATTTTATATTTATTTTATTGCTGGTATTCAAAATTATAATAATTTTGAGGTCTGACTGTTTAGGATTCTCACGTCAGTTTCTGTCACCAGGAACAGTTATTGTGTGTTGTTCCCAAGCGGCTGGATTCATAGTTGAGGCTATGAGGCAACTGCCTCAGACGCCAAATTGTTATAGATGCCAAAATGAATTGAAAACTATGAAATGTATAATGAAGAACAAAACAATATCAATGTGACAAAATTCTTAATAATACAAGGAAATAGAAGCAAATATTCTGACTATGTTTTATCAGTTGCTATAAGAAAATGTGTTTATTTTTCAGTTAAATTCAAGATTTATGATAATTTTATGTTTATCGTTTATTGCATTGCAAATTATCTTTATTATAATTTTATATGATATGGTAAAGTCGACTAATTCAATAATCTGTAGTTTGTAGAACCAAAGCATTGAAGTTAATACGTTACAGAAAAATAACAGCTGAAGATAAATCACTAGGCTTACTGTTAGGATTTCGACGTACTGGATGTGTGTTCTTTCCTACTGAATCATTCATTTAAAATCCAGATCAAATAATAGGCCTAGGATGATGGAGAAGTTCAAAGTGAAGAGTCCGCTTTATCAAAAATAATTTTATAGTTAGTCTGTTTTACAGATAAAAGTTGAACCGCTTTACCACATTGTTTACTATGTTTGGTATATTTTCAGATAAAAATTAGACTATTTACCGCAGTGTTTACTGTGTTTACAGTTTGCTGATAAAAATTATAATAATAAGCATCAGAACAGAATAAACACATATTATTCACTACAATGAATGGTAGAAAGTAAACATTAGCCCTAATACATATTCTAGTTTGCGTCCACTCTTCCTCATTCTTGGAATCTGGTAATCTATCTATCTCTTCAATTTGTGATATACAGTACTCAAGTTTTTACAAGAGTCCTGATATAGTGGTGGGATGAATTCTAAAAGACTCTACAAGTCTTTCACCTGTAGTAAATACCTATGTTTAATAATCATAAAATGTATTTACAACATCTGCATGAGTAGCAAAACGCCTATAATCTTATCTTTGTTTGAGAAAGTTGCATAAGCTCCGTGAGCTTTGGAAGTGTAATTAGACTCAGAGTTTTAGTCGTCAATTTTAATATATCCGGAAAACGTATAGAAAAATTCACATTTTTACCATCTCAGAAACGATATTGCCCCACTAGCTCGAAACAACAGGCACAACGTTTCGGTAGGGGTTGTCTAACAGTTGAGAAGCTTTACAAGAACAAGGTAGTCGACCAAGAACCACCAAAAT
>WUQG02412769.1:0-16061 GCA_011317285.2 Androctonus mauritanicus | reverse complement strand
ATTCGACTTTACGATTGTGGTCGTAAAGTCGAATGGTCGTAAGTCGCATAGGTCGTAAGTCGAGAACTAGCTGTATTATAGTGATATAATTCATTAAGTATTACTATTCCTGAATACATTTTATTGCAATAATACAAAACTCAAATACTACATTTTTATTTACAAGATTAAAAATGTACTTACAGAATTTCAAAACTAAGAATATTTTTTGATGATTTCATTCTTTATACTTCAAAAGCCATATACGGAATATACGTATACTATATACAATTGAATATAATGAATATATTTTATAAATCAAAATCATAACATTATTAATTTCAGTTTTTATTTTTTAAATTGTTGTAAATAAAAGAGTGAAAGAAACAAGTACAGTATTTTCGAAATGCATTAACTTTTAAATTTCAACTTACTGTGCATTGCTTAAATACAACTAATTACTATCTCACCTAAGTCTTTTTTCAATGCTTAATGATCCTTATAATAAATCAAATCATACATTATTTAATTATTAATTTAATTTCAAGTACAGTATTGCATAACTGCTGGAACAATCAAATTAAAAAGGCTATAGTTCGCAGATAAAAATATTCTAATCATTATTATACTAATATATTTTTAAACAATTATAGTTTACTTTGCCAGACTGAGATAAAATAATTTTAATGAAAGTAACAGATTTATTCTGTTTCTTTCCCATGATTATGGAAAATTTTCACAAGCTTTGAGATTAAATTTTAGTGTTATATTTAATATTACTGTATCAGAATTTATTTAGAGATAAAATAATTTTAATGAAAGTAAAATTCATTCAAAATGAGAATCATATAAAATCTGAGAATTAAGATATGATTGCATATTTAGCAATTTTATATTGTAGTGATATAGAGTACAGTAGACACCCAATTAATTCCTTAATGGGACTAGTCTCAGAATGAATAAACAAATGGCCAATTAATTTGAAAACATGAAAATTATTATTTATAAGTTGTAAATTAAATAAATATATATTGTTTATTAAACATATATTTGGATGAAAAATTGATAATCTTCATTTGTCTTTTTGATTTAAATTTAAACAGGTATATAAACAACTTGCTCTTAACAAACCAATAATCATAAATAAAATAAGCACTATTAACAAGTATGCTGGCAATTTATTTTTGGTGAAACGTTTTCAGACCTTCTCTATGGTGCCTTTTCAGTACCAGAGCCTATCTATATACTAACATACATAAAATAGCACAAGGAAGTTGTTCTGTTTTATATATGTTAGTATGTAGATAGGCTGTGGTACTGAAGAGGGACCATAGAGAAGGTCTGAAAACGTAATACCATAAATAAATTGCCACTATATTTGCTAATAGTGCTTATTTTATTTATGATTATTGGTGATTTAAATTTGTTTTCTGATGGAAAATCAAGTCATTTTTTTCATATTATATAAATGGCAAATGAATCTTGCTGTTTGATATAAAATTTTTTATTGTAGTTTCAAGTGCAATTTTTTCTTTCAAATGATTTTTATCTCTGCTCATAGCTTGACAAAAATGTAGCTGATTGACTGATTACTAAATCAAGATCAGATAAAAGTCTACTGTAATCCAATTAGTAATTTATTATATTCAGCTGTTTTCTTATTTAAACTGAGTTTTTTTTTACTTTAAATAAATACTTTATAAGTACTCTTACTATTATTCCCGAAATTTAATTTTATTCCTGAAAATTTAAGATTTATGGAAATGATTTTAAGATTTTTTTAGTTTAATTATAGCATTTTGAAAGACTTTTTTCCCTTTCTAATAATTATGAATGATATTAAATCATTGTTTATTCTACATATTATCCACTATCATTTTAACTATAATATGGTAAAGATTCATCTTTATAATTGTTACTATTATATAGTCTCATATTACAAAATTTTGGATTAATAAAAATTAAGTTTGGTGATAAACATTGTGATATTGTTGTTCTTAATTGAACAAATGAGAGGAAAAAGCACTATGGTTGGGACAATTTATTTAGGTATTCCTCTGGCACTTTACTTACAGTAGGATATACCCACATACTACTATAAGTAAAATGCCAAAGGAATGCCTAATTAAATTATTCTAACCACAATGACTTTCCCTTGTTTGTTCAGTTAAAATATGACAAATAACACAGTGTTCATCATCAAATCTATTGATCCTGTTGTTTGTCTATACTTAAAATCTAATAAAAATTAGTTTATATATCGATAACTATATTTTTAAAGTATAAAATATTTTTGACAAACTCTATTTTAAAATGAACATTAGTTAATATCTTCAACTGTAGATCTAATAATTACATATTCAACTACATTCAAGCAAAGAGATTAACTAATTACATTTCAAAACAGAAATCAGAACTTCCTATAGTAGCTATCTAGAAAATATATATCATTCTATTATACTATCAAATATAAAAATGTTTACCAATTATTTAATATCAATAACACCTGGAAAATATTTATCATAAAAGAAATTAATTTAAAAATCAGAAACAAGGTTCCTTTATTATAAACTTTCATATGTACAAGCATTATGATAGCAAAACGGTCTATCAAACAAATATATTATGAAATCTTAATTATTTAATGTGTTCCCACAAAATTTTAATACGGCAGAACTTTCACCAAAACATTTTCAGATTACAATTGGAAATTCATATTGAAATCAGTAAAAATAAATCTCAATTGATCCATTCAATAATATAAACAAAGGGATGTTATTTACAATAAAAATTGTATTTACAAGAGCCATCATTAATGGCAGTGTACAATTCTTTGATTGACCGAATCATGTGAATTCAAGAATTTTTTTCAAAATATCTGCAATAAAATTGCATGTTATAGGGAGATTCACTTTAACTGAAAAAAAAAAAAGCATTTGCACAAAGTTCTCTAAATGTAAATTTCAATAAAAAATTGAAAATGACTTATCTATATAATAATGAATAAGATTCAACAATTTCTATAGCCAATGCAATATCTCTAAAAAATTACTTTCTTTCTCCTCTATCCTTTATTAATTAAAATTCTAAGCAAGCTAAATTCTAATATTTAATATAAACAAACTGTTATTAAAAATTTAAAATTCCATTTTCCATTATAGTTACAGCTGATTTTTTAATAATTTTCATTATTTTTGTTATTAAAATTTTGTGTGTGGTATAACTACTGTATATTGCACACAAAATTTACACATTAAATTACCATACATTACAATACAATTACCAAGCACTATGGCAGGAGAACTTTATTGGAAGTAGCACTTTCAATTCATTACGAATCATCTTCAGCTTCATTTAATCGAACGGATTTAAAAGAAAATTCTTTTAGTAGCTATGGAAACCGTGAACATTACTTAAGATTCAAAGATTGAATCTTAAGTAATGTTCACGGTTTCCATAGTTACTAAAAGAATTTTCTTTAAAATCTGTTTGATTAAACAAAGCTGAAGATGATTCATAAGGAATCGAAAAAGCTACTTCCAATAAAGTTGTTTATATTTAGAAAGTTCTCCAGCCATAGTGCTTGGTAATTGTATTGTATTAACTTTTGGCAGTGTAAGTCTTTGGTTTTGTTTTCTACAGTACATTACATATTCCAGTTTTATTTTTACCAATATAAGTGTTAACAGTGACTAATGTATGCTGAAATTTTTTTAAAAAACAAAAAAAGTGTCAATATTACTGTGCTTAATTTTTTTTTTAATTATTGAAATTTGAGATTTTGTGGTTGGGGAACCAACTTATTTCTCTCTTAAGTACAATGCTATAAATGTTATGATTTGAATTGACTGAAAATTTGAATGCTGTTTTATTTAAACTGAATGACAAAATTTGGATTGCTTAGAAGAGTAAATATTTTAATGATTAGAATATGAGAAATCAAAAAAATTAATCTTCCAATATTATAGCATTGGATGCAGAAATTGTTCTTCTAATTTTTTTTTACTACTAGGATAAGTTATAGATATTGATACATGTGAATCATTTTTAATTTATTTAAAATATGCTGTTAGAGAACTTGGCATAAAAATTTTTTTTTTTGAGTGAATTTATTACATGTGATTTCAAATTCACTTTAAAAAAAATTAGCTTTTAGTACAAATGAAGTTCTTCATTCAGATTGTGGCAAAAAAATGTTCTTGAATTAAAACAAAGCAGCTAATTGAAGAAGCATTATAGGTTAATATGTTTGCTATCATTTCAAACCATTTATGACTATCATCGTAAATACAAATTTTTGTTGTAAATAAATCTCATTGTATATAGAGATTTTTATAAGTTGTATTGTCATTTTCTTACATATACTTTGTATTGCATTGTTTTTATCTTATTTAACTAATCATTATTATTATTATTAATTATTTTCATTGAAGCATATGTAGGATTTTCAGGCAAAATTTTAAAAATTCAATAAAAATTTCAGATTGAATTTAGGATTATTATTATTATAAATTAGATGAAGTTAAGGATTTTTTAGCATTTAACTTATTGAAAAATGCAAAGGAGTAAGGAGTAAGATAAAGGAGTCATCAGGCTTGGTCCTATTTTAATTTGATTGATAGGTTAACTTGTAAAAATTAATTTTTTATATGAAATACTGAGAGAAGTCATTTTAAAACTTTATGCCAATTTTAATTATTACAAATTTTTCTCCAATTTAGAATGACAATTGTTCACCATAAACTTAAAATTTTTTCAAATATGATAATGTTATAATTTAAAATTTTTCAAATCAACTTCATGTATATTTAAAGTTTGAAATATAAAGTGAATTTCATGTTTGTCTATAAGCTGAGAAAGACTGGGGGTCAAAAATATCCAGGCATTTTTGGAGCCTTCATTAATAATAAAAGTATATTATTATTAACATACTAGACATACTAATGTAAATAATTTGCCTAGTGCATGCAGTGTTGCTTCCTAGGCACTTATAAATTGCTAATTGGAACAAAATTTTGAATTTTCTTTCATTTGCTTTTTTTTCTTTCAAATTGCATTTTTTAAAAATATCATTTTATTAAATAAAATAATTGACAGTATAAAAATATACATAGCATAATTATTTAAATAATTATTAGAAATGTAAATTTTCAAACAAATGACAAAAATAATATAAACTCATCAATATAATAATAGAGTAAATGCCATAAACTTAATACTTAAATATGTCAAAAATACTCTTTCCAAAGAATTCAAATTAGAAAAATATCATCTTTGAGAATAAAAATGCCATTTTTATAATATTCTATTTGATACCTCAGGAGATCATATACACTGTGCTTCTAAACTTACAAATGAAATGGCAAATTTGAAGATAGCTACAACCAATGAGTATTTTTCCTTGAAATTGGCATTGCATCAGAACATACAAATATTGAAAAGTTTACAATATAATAATTGGCCAGTCCAAAAAGTGCAAATGTGGGGATTAGATAAAAAGTGTGTTGATTACCATTGCAACTGAAAACAGTTCAAAAAAATCGGAGAGATATTTTCATTATTATGAAATCATTAAATCTAGATGATGCAACATGATAGCAAGCTGTTGACAGATTACAGATTGACAAAAGCCTGCCATCCATTGTGAAAGTGGTATATTCCATTGGCATTAACCATTCTATAATCTCATGGTTATGGACACAGTTCCAGAGCATAGGGACAGTTATCAGACGACTTATTTCAGACCTTCTAATGACTGTTATTTATATTTACTGGCAAGACATAACCATCAAGCAACAGCATTTGTTCTATGGGCATGTATTACTGTAGCCATAGAAAGGCCTATATTAATAAATATTATGCATCAAAAGCTTCATAGGCAATCCTCTATGAACAATGACCAGTAATATGTGTGCCATTGCAGGCTAGGCACAGATGGGATTGATTACAGTGGAGTGTTGAGCATGTCAGCTGGACCAGAGATCAAATGGGTAATGTCCTGTTTATAGATAAGTCTTGATTTTCCCTGGAACCAGAAAACAAATAACTGAGGGTGAGAAGAAAGGCTGGGAACAGGTACCATATTGTTATCAACATTGAGTACTATGCTTTCTGTGGTGCTGGTGTGACAGTTTCGGCTGGTTTTTCCTTGGATAGATGCACTGATCTTCATGTGTTTGCATGTAGCAGTATAACAGTAATGAGATATCAGGATAAAGTTCTTGACCTCTATTTTTGATTTTATGCAGGTATAGTAGGTCACACTTTCTTCAAATGGATGATAATGCCCACTCATACTAATAGTACTCATTGGTGGCTGATTACTACTTGGAACAAGGTATACAACAGATATGTTTGCCAATATGTTTCCCTTTCTTTAATCTTATAGAGCACATATAGGATGCTCTCAGAAAAGCTGTAGCTGCTTGGAAACAACCTCCCAGCACACTCAAAGAATTTCCAGCTGCTCTTGAAGAAGAGTGCAATTATTGTTTCAGAACAATTAGATCATCTTATCAAAGACATGAACCATTGGTATCAAGCAGGCATTCATGCCTCAGGATGACATATTCCATATTAAAGTGTTATTTTGTATTGTTTCTATACATCTCATCATGATTCATGATGGGAAACGTAATAATTTTTTCCCTTATTACTAATGCAAGTATTGATTTATTTATTTTTTTTGTTTTAAGACCATCGTTATTTACATGATAATGTCTGCATTTTGAAGTAAATTAATTGAACACTTTACTAGGTTCTATTTAATTTTTATACCTGTGCTTAACTTTTGGAGGGCAGTGTAGTAGAATAGACATCATTTGTAAAATATTTATTGACCATGTATAATTATTCATTCATTACGATTAATCAGTAATTATATATTGTTATTTATAAAAATCTTATTTGATAGAGTTTAAACTATATAGAAATTTAATCTCTGAAAAAATTATATTCATTTTATTATATTCTTTGTTGTTATGCAAACCAATTTTTTATACTATTGATAGATATAAATTCAAAATTATTAAAAGTACTTTTAATGTTTTCTTAATTTTCTAAGTTGAATTTTATTATTTTAATATTAATTTTACATTGCTTTCAATTTTCTATTAATTGGAATTTTACAATAGTTTACCTAAAACAAATTTGATGGAATCTATGAGGGATGCTCAGATAGTCCTGACTAAAGAAAACTGTACTAGACTTGAAGTGATGATAAATTGCAAGGAATTCAATTGTCTTCCTAAACTGCCTCATGTAAATTTTTCATCAAATAAGCAAATGATATAATTAACAAACTACTCCAAATTAAGAGATAACGATTCAATTTAAAATAATCTGGAAATAAATTTATAGAAGATATTTATATATTATAGGTTTAAACCAATTACTATAAAACCTTATTCAATGATTTTTTTATGTTAAATTCACTAAAATTATTTTTTATTGATATTTTTATAAATCACTGCTTTAATTTTAATAATAAAATTATAATAAATATTATGATAATTTATATGGAATTTTTACATTTAATATATTAAAAATCATCAAAAAACAGCATAAAAAAATTTCCAAGATATTGAATAAAATAACTGAAAATTTACTGAACTATGAAAATTTTTAAAAATAAAACTATAAATTTAGCAATTGTTTTAATTCTGACTAGTATGGTTTACATATTATATTAAATAAGATAATAGATGAGAAAAATTACCAATTATTATCCCTTCTAAATATCAGTAAATACTGCAGGAGAGTAACTCTGGCTTACGATGTTACGTTATATGGTATTTTTATAGTTAAAGTGATTTAGTGTTTTTGATTTCAGTTAAAGTTGCAATTTTCAAAAACAATCCACATATTAAATAACAACAACTGACTGATTATAATGCCTGCATATAATGCTTCAAATAAATAATAATTATTAAAACACAAATATTCGACCACAACTTTTTAATTATAATGCAATATCATTTCTAAAATTTTTTCTCCTTATTCTTTAATATAAACTAATAAATATCAAATTTTATAATCAAAATTAATTACATTTTACATAATTGAGATTTCTATTACAAAATAAATTTAAAATTTTTGTTCAAATTAGGATATTTCAAATTCCGAAAGGAAAAAAAATAACAGCATAGACAATTCTCAAAAAGACACCACCACCAAATATCCATGATGAGCATATTTTCAGTTGTTGAGGGAACTGAGTACCCCTCAACAACTTAAAATATCCTCATCATGCATCATTTTTCAGATTGACATGATTTTCAAGAATTGGTTTCTACATATTTACAAAGCTGTTCCAAACACCAATACTACCATATATAGTGGAAAAGCAGACAAGATATTTATGCTTATTACTCAACCAGAGTTCCCAGAACAACCAGTCCTGTTGTTTGTATGTTCCACAAATATCAACTATTAATGCACTAAACTTAACCGTAACTATATCAATTTCATTTCTTATCTGATTTTCTAATAATTTATATTTAGCAATTTTATTACAATGTAACTATTGTATAAATTATTACTACTAGATTCATAAACTATCTGTACATCAACTACATATCCTGTCTGATTACCAGATTAACTACAATAATAATCAAGCTTAAAATTATCATGGTTAGTATAAATAAAACTGTCTCTGGAGTTTTACCTGCAATATAATAATTAAAAAATTTCTTTCTTTATTGTCTTTGACTTATTATTTTTGACATTTTCCTACAAACTTTCATAACATGTATCTGTAATTCAACACTCATTACACAACATGCAATTTCAATTAGTCTTATTTTTACCTCTGTTTGTATTTAATAATATTGGCAAATTATTTGTTAATAACTTAATTACTTTTATGCAAGAACCTCCAGTCAACAAAAGTGAATAACCCACAACCATTGATAACTGCATTGAATTTTTTAAACAAGTGTATCATGCGATATTCTGAACATGAAAACAAATCAAGTTTTGCAATTATAGATCAGCCAAACTGAAGTGAGAAAAAAAGGTGCAACCTCATGTTAGGAAAAAATTGTTTTCACATATCAATATTTTAATATGAAGTAAAAAATTCCTCACAAAAGACAAGTGCCAAAAATATTCTGGCAATAGAATAGCTTTCTGCTTAACATATATATATGTTTATTGTATAAATTTTTGTATTGATTTTTGAAAAAGAAAATAATGGATTAGAAATTTTCTAAAGCCTATAACACAATGGTTCCCAATCTTTTCCTGGCTATGCCCCACCTAGGTATCTCTAAAACCTGATGTCTCCTATGATATGTAATTTTTATTATTCAAAAAGTGAAATCCTATTCACATGGAGAAAATCTGAAAGGCCATTAACTTGGTCTAAATAAGCTTCCAAAGAACATCACATCCATGAAAGAGAAAAATAAAAGAACAAAAGGACAGTTTAAGTACTAAGGAAGAAATCACTAAAAAATTGTTACAAAAATAATGATGATATGAAGTGATATGAAAAAATAGCAAATAAAGTTTCAAAATTGCCGTGTACATTTTGATTTTAATTTTAAAAATGAATATGTTACAATATATATTTATATGTTGTATATGAGGTCCCTATAACATAAAAAGTGTAAAAAATTCACTATTAACTCAATCTCGAATTGCCCTCCCTTAAAAACCAAATTGTACCTCTGTGGGGTGTGTGGCCCACGTTGGGTACCACTGCTACAATTTTCAACAGATGTTTTAATAGTTTTAGTTTTATTGTATATAAAAAACCAGTTTATTTTTTGAAGGCAAATAGTGGAAAAAAGTGAAACAAAAAAACATAAAACCACAAATTTCATCAACATGTTTCTGTCCTTAATTTTACTATTAGGGACACAAACATATTGATCATTTATAGAGGACTATATATTTAATTAAATGAATAACTTTCTGACAACTTTAAAATTTCAATTATTGAAGAATTATTAGAGCAGTAATAAACTGATTGAATATAAAACTTTGTCTGCAGAAAATAACCATTATATCAAAAGTGAGATCATTTATCAAAAGAAAAAGTCCTAAAGTCAATATCGTAACACAAATATCAATAATTACGTCAAGTGAAGATAATTCTAACCATTAAGAAAACGCTTAGGAAAATTATTTGCGCTTGATAATTCTATCAAAGTCCCCATTACATCAGAGACTTCGAAGATCGGAAAATGGAAAGAAGGAGAGTAGGTATAGTAGGATTTGGTCACTTGGGTCGTTTTCTATATCATTCCCTTAAAAATTCGAAAAATTTTCAAGTTGCTTTTGTGTGGAACCGTACGCTTTCGGCTCTAGATGAAGTCGATGAGAAATTAGTTTTAAGAAATCTTTCGGATTTTCGCAAGAAACAGGCCGATATTATAGTAGAAGTAGCACATCCGGATATCACCAATGCATTCGGAATCGATTTCTTATCCAATTCTGACTATCTTATCGGATCTCCAACAGCCTTAGCAGATGAAAACGTATACACATCTCTTTTGTCGGCCTCAACACAAAACGGAATATACATTCCCAGTGGCGCCCTCTGGGGAGGCGAAGATTTGAAAAAACTAGCTGATTCTAACATGTTAGAAGGCTTGAAAATCACTATGAAAAAGCATCCGACCAGTCTCAAAGTACTCGGAGAACTTAAGATTCGAATGGAAAACACGAACAGCAATCCCATCATCTTATACGAAGGTCCAGTTAGAGAAATATGCAAACTAGCTCCTAATAATACCAACACCATGGCTACGGCTGCTATAGCGGGTCATAATTTAGGAATGGATGGAGTAACTGGATGTCTAGTGGCCGATTCTACTCTTATCAATTATCATATCGTAGAAGTGGAAGCGTGGGGACCAGTTATAGACGGAGAGAGATTCACAGTTCATACTATTAGAAAAAATCCAGCTTCTCGTGGTGCAGTTACGGGAACTGCTACCTACACGGCATTTTTGTCTAGTCTTCATAAAGCCGTAGGTAAAGGTCCCGGTATTCATTTATGTTAAAAATATTAAGAATGTGAATTGTTTTGATTGTTATTCGTTTAATCTGCAATATTATTCGAGGAATAATCAGTCTGGATACGATTAAATCGTTAATCTAATTAGATTAAATAAGTAAAAAAAAATTATCAAATAATGAAAAATTGTGTTAAGGTCGGGAAGTTTGATCTATGGTCTTTGATAGTCTGTTGTTTTCTTACGAAACATTTATCTAGAATAAATAAAAGATTCATTAATCTGACTATAATCTTATTTTAATCTACTGTATTTTGAAATTTTTTACTTGTAAGCACATAACATTTTTATTTAACGATAGCATAATTTGCAATATGTTTCTATGCTAAAATATTGTCGGTCGGATAGCTGCGGTGAACGCTTTCATCCTGGAGGATCGGCAGAACCGGACTTATGATTTTGGAAGCCCTAAGCTAGACTGTTTGGGGCCTATTTATATATGAAGCAAAGAGATCAATTATACATATAAATTTCCTTCTACCAGATTCATTGTATCCTGGGATAGATTGTCTAAAAATTTGAAATCAATATTGGCATGTCGATAAAAAGAATCAAAACAGACACGTCTATAAAAGTAATAGTTGTAGTAAGAACGAAAATATAAGAATAAGGTAATAAAACGCGTTATTTTAAAGATTCAAATTTAAACAAAATGTTAAAAATGAAATAAATTTCGAATTTTTTAAATTAAAATTCACATCGTTCAATGATTTTATTAAAGAAAGGGTTTATTTTTATTTTTTACTTAACACCACTCAGTAAGAGTACTAACAAGTAAGTAACGGGGTGAAACAAGCCCTTCCACAGACTGCCCACCCCTGCGGAGGGGTCAGCCGGATTGTGGAAGACGGGGATCGACGGGCCGGATCCTATGATAAATATTTTCAAGGGGTGGGACCCGAGACTCGAACCCGGGTCCTCTAGAATGGAAAGCCGAAACGTTTCCACGCGGCCAATCCGGCCAGAAAGGGTTTATTTTAATAAGTAATTTGCACAAATTGAAAATAATTAGTCTTTCCCTTAAAAATGGTGATGTGTAATGATGTAGCAATTAATCCAACCGCAACCAATACGGAAATATAGTTTATTTCCTATTTAAATATTTAAAACGAATTATCAAACGTAACTTATAGTACCTTAATCAATTTTAACCGGATAATGTTAGTATTAATAGTATAAAGGTCATCGCAATCGAATCATTGAAAACTATCAATGGGTGTAGGTTAGTGTTTCATCAGCATCTATTATCGCGAATACGTTTATATCCATAGAATTGCAAAATTTTGCTAAATGGCAGATCACGTTAGATTGATTAAGATTACGTGTATACTTTCATTTTTTTATTATCTTTTTATGAAAAATTTTTATTTATAAAAAATTTAGAAGAATATAATGAGATGCCGTGATAATCCAAATAAACTTTCAAAACCTTTTACTTAACTCTACAATTTCAACAGGAAAACTCTTTCGAAAAGAAAAATAATATAGGTAATATATTAAAAATTCTTATTGATATAAGAAAATAAGCTGAGAAATTTTTATATGCAATTAAAAAATATGATAGAAATGTCAGAATTCTAACAAAAAAATAAAAAATAAAAATAATTCTTGCATATCTGAAATCAAATTATTTCGTTACTTTCGAAATAACTTGTATGCTAACTTTTTTTATTCTTCTGCAATCTTTTAATATAATACGTAATTATATTTATACACACAGTTCTTTAATTTTATGAGTAGAATCAAGATGCTTCCATAATATCTGTATTGTACCGCTATAATTTACGCATATACTTGTATAAAGAAAAAAGGCCCCGCAAACATGTGCTTCCAAATCTGAAATATTCATTTGGTTGAAGTTTTTCCAAGTAATCCGTTCATAACTCGTAATATAGTAAGTACGTGTATACTTTCAGTGTTTATCTTTTACGAATAATTTTTTTAATAAATAATAATAATGTAGAGAGAATATATCGATGCAATATGATAACCTAATTAAACTTTCGAAATCGTTACTTATTTCTACAATCTCAACAAGACTAGAAAATGCTTTAAACAAACAGTATATAAAGTTCAATCTCATTCTTGGGCTTTTATATCGTCATAGCATTTGTTTATTCAAAAATTTTCTTATAGTTCTTAGTTCTTTTATTGGTTTCATTTTTTGACCAGTTGAATGAAATATTGTAATCTAATTTTAATTCTATTAAAATATAAAAATTTCTATTCTAAGACATAACTATTTAATAATTAAAACTGAACTTAAAAGCAGTTAAAGTACTTTTCTATTAAACTATTTTGTTTCAACATAAGAATTGTCCAAAATCGGAATATCCGTTAGTAAATTTGAATGCTCTCCATAACCAGCGACGGACCTACAGCTATGGAGGCCTGGAGCGGAAGCTTCCTGGGGCCCCTAATTGGAATGATACCATACAGAATGTCAACACAAATATATAATTAGCATTTATTTAATCAAATATAGATACACATACTTAAAACTTAAGGTTCTTCGGAGGCCCGGAGCGATCCGCCTCCTTCATCCCCCCTTGGTAGGCCAATGACCATAACAATCTTTAATGGAATCATGTTCATATAAAGAGGGACATTTCTCAGCGTTATTATGAAAACATCAGGATGTTTGAAAATTTTGTTTATTTACTTAATTATTGTCCATGAGTTATTTTTTTTCATATTGTTAAGTCATCCCCAATTTATAAATCTATATTAATTTATAACTCGCTTAATAAGATCTTCAGAATATTAATACAATATAAGTTTTTGTGATTACAAATTTCACTGCTTTCTGAATGCAGAATATTATATTCCCATTAATTATAATATTCTAATTTTCCCGTTTTGAATTTCCTTGCTTACCATCAAATTATATAAAAAGTCATTACTCTGATGCGCACTATTATTGCAATGCAAAGTGTGGTCTGTCTTACTTTATGGAGCAGAAGCCTGGACCTTTAAAAACGAGATGCAATGCAAAATTCAAGCTTTTGAGCTTTGATGTTATAGATAAATTGTCAAATTCAAACGGACAGATAAAATTACCAACAAAGAAATCTTAAGAAAAATTTCACTGAACTAAGCTCAATACAATAACCACTAAAAGGAAACTTAATTTTCTCTGACATATAACCAGAAACAATTCAAGAAAATTGAACCTTCTAAAATTAATCCTTCAAGGAAAATTAGAAGGAAAGCACCAGTGGGAAGAAGGAAGAAAACTACTTTGATGATGCGCTAGAATGGAATGGTGGTAGAAGCGAGGTGAAAATCTTTTCCATAGTAAATAACAGAGGGGACTGAAAGGCATCGGAGACGTCACACGACACAGATTCCGATGAAGCAGTGATATACAAATATATTTTAAATACAAATTAAATGATATACTACAATGATTAACATAAAATCAATTAGTTTTATCTGACAATAAAATTTTTTAAATTAATAATACATCACGAATTTCAATATATTGCACTTCATAAAATTTCTGTTATTATATTTCAATGGTAAATTTTGTAAATTTAGAATTTTACGACTGTACTCAAAACGTTTTTCCGATGCAATAATTGATTTGGAAAATAATTTGCAAATTTATTTATTTATTTTTTTTTATAAATTACTAAGTAGATTAAATTTTCTTCGAAACAATAACACGCATTGTTTTGAACACACAGGTTAATTGTTCTTTTTAATGAATCGCAAAAAAAAATGTCATCATTCTGAAAACTATATAAGATGCATGGATTTAATTGAATAATTAAATTAAATTTATTATTATTATTATGATTATAACGGCATTATTTTAAAATTAAAAACCCAGTTTTATGTTATCTTCGCTAAAAATTTTCTTCTTCAAATAGAAAATCGGTTTAAAATATCAAAAAAATAAGTTTGCAAAATATTATTCACGTGTTGTTTCTTTTCTTCTTATCTAATTAACACTTAACAATGTTATCAGAACAAAATAAAACAATCGAATCTTTAAATGAATTTCCTGTTTTTAATTTATTAGATTATCGGCTTAAATTCTCGTTTAGAATTTTAAATCGATCCTGTTTTAGTTGAATAGTAAAAAATTGTATATACAGGAAACTCCTGTATAACAGTGAACTTCTATAACAGATTTTTCGCTCTAACAGGATTAAAAAATCTTACAGCTCACTTACTTCGCATAATGCGGTATTTATAGAATGTGGTTTAAACCTTTGGTCTAATAAGTTTAGAATTTGCGGTAAACCTTAATTTACACTCGCACTACGAAATTTTATAGGAACAAACTGCCGTATTGTACGAGTGTTACCTGTATTTTAAAAATCTAATAATACTGTGAATATTCTAAGCTTATAGTCTAAAAAAGTTTCCAAATTAAAACTTCGAATAACCAGAAACAATTCAGGAAAATTGGACCTTCTAAATTTAATTCTTCAGGGAAAATTAGAAGGAAAGCACCAGTGGGAAGAAGGAAGAAAAACTACCTTTTGGCTTTCTAAAGCCAAAAGGTAGAGTGTAAATTAAGGTTTACCGCAAATTCTAAACTTGTTAGACCAAAGGTTTAAACCACATTCTATAAATATCGCGTTATGCGAAGTAAGTGAGCTGTAAGGTTTTTTTAATCCTGTTAGAGCGAAAAATCTGTAATAGAAGTTCATTGTTATTAAAACTACCTTTTGGCTCTCTAAAACCAACTTTTTGGCTTTGGCTTTCTAAAGCCAAAAGGTAGTTTTAATAATTCGGAAGAAGCTAAAGTTCATCCATATATTGTTTAGATATAAATTCTAACTTTTTAGTATGGATTCCATGGCTTGTACGACAATGCCAACAATAAAACGAGAGAAATTAATTATATTGTTTTCGCGACTTATAAGTTATTAATGATAATTTTTTAACATCAAACTTTTCCATAAAAAAATTGACACCCAGTTCTTTACCAAATTAAACATGCGAGCGATATTTGCGCGCTATCAATAAATGAGGCGTTTTTATTTCTATTTTAGTTTTTTTTTATAATGTGCTGTTATTATATATAAGAAATATTTATAATTC